>JAEDXX010000518.1:0-33359 GCA_021725515.1 Epicauta chinensis
ACATTATATCCAATCCTTAAAAATTAAAGAACCTTGCCTAATAAAACATTTAAATGAAATATAAATAATTAATCTAAAACAGATAATTACAACATATTAATTAAAAATGAAAAATTCTAATCCTATTTTCTATTTAAACTTCCTATCATTATAAAATTTTAACCTAAAGCTCGTCCCTTAGGTTATTCCTACCTTTTACCATTTAAATATAAACTAATCCAAATGGTTAAAAATAGCAAATTAAATTTATTTCTTAGGCAACTAGATATATTATAAAACGAATAACGTTTCGCTTCAATTTGTATATTAATGATAGTTATGCTACAATAACTCTAATATCCAAATAACTCTTTATAATTCGAGAAACTTATATAGATAACTTTTTTTAGTAAACCCTGACACCCAAGGTACAGAAAACTAATCCTTCTTATTTAAACTTTTAAATGTTCTATCACTATACTTTCAACTATAAATAAAACTGATTGGTTCTTTCACAATAATTAAACCCATGATATTTCAATTAAAACTAACTAACTAAAAACCCAATTAAATTATTAAGTTCAACCTAAACTGATTTTAACAGTTTTCATTTTAATGTAAATAAAATACTTACAACAAGCTCTAGATTGAATTCCAGACTCATTTTCCAATAAGTCTACTTTGTTACGACTTATTTCACTTTAAATGAAAGCGACGGGCAATATGTGCATATTCTAGAGCATAGTCATTTTAAATAAATATATAAAATTACTTTCAAATCCAATTTATCTAGACTTTTCAAGTTCAAAAACCAACTATATTTACAATGTAACCCATTTTAACTTTAAAATCAACTGCACCTTGATCTGAATTCTCTTATGATTATACCAATTGAACATTTTTATCCTCATAGAATATTCAAGCTACGACGATATACAAATTTATATTTAAAGTAAAACTTATCGTGGATTATCAATCAAAAAACAGGTTCCTCTGAATAGGTTAAAATACCGCCAAATTTTTTAATTTTAAAGATTATAACTATTAGTAATTTTAACTGAAAAATCAATCTTCTAATAATAGGGTATCTAATCCTAGTTTATACTGAAATTTACTAGCTTCAAAAACACTTCATTAATTTAAACTAAACTTAAAATTTCACTTAAAAAGTTTAATAATAACCTAAAATGTTATAAATTTAACTAAATTAAATAAGTTTAACCCACACAATTTGTATAACCGCAACTGCTGGCACAAATTTAGTTTGTATTATAATAAATTTCTAAGGCTAAATTACTTTAATACTTAATATTCAATACTGCTTATCTCTAGGACTTTCTAACTTCTAGTTTCTCAATGAATCACATATACATAAATTATACAGTTAAACCCTAAGCCAAAATAAAACTTTTCAACCACCTGCACCAACATAATCTACTAAAATTTTGAATACTCCCCCCTACAATAAAAAAAAATCACTGGAAAACCCAAGCAATATAATTCTACCCCCATAGAATTGTTTGCCCCGAAAAAATTAACAGAAAACCCCCATCTTCCGTCACCCCCCCGATTAAATAAGTTTCCTTGAGATTACTACCTTAACTTAACAAGACTTTCCTTGTTTAAAATAAAACTTTTCGGTCAACCCTTCTCGCCTAATCTACATATTATTTTATAATAAAAAATTCAATGTTATTGACTCCTTAATGAAATCTCAATATTTAAGATAATTATATAAAAAATCAAGTTATTCTTATATATTAAGTTTAAAATTTATATATTAATTAATCAAATGATATTTTAATTTATAATAATTAAAGATCTGGATCTAAAAAAGGTATAATAATTGTATTTACATAGGTTTTTTTTTTTTTTTATAAATAATATATTTATTATATATTAATAAATATCTTAAAATTTAATAGCTAATTATTAATTTATTCTATAATACTATATATATATAAATTAATAATGATTATATATTAATAAGATTTTAATATTATAATATACATATAATATTTCAGAATATAAAAGAGTTATATATTAAATTATAATAGTTTACTAAATAATAAAGCAATTAATAATCAGATTAGCATTAATTATAAATTATATTTTTCCTAATATGTATTTATTAATTATATTAGAAAATTGTATATTTATAGGTTCGTATTAATTTATAGACCTTTTAATTATTAATTTATATTTGTATATATATATATATATTATTTATATATTAATATACTAGCTATTATATTATTATTAATATTATATTTATTAATAAATAGACAGTTAATAGATATTACATTAAACTTTAATTGAGTGAAAAAAATAAGAAAAAGTGCCCAAAAAATTACATTTTTCACGCGGACCGTTTTTTAGCTGCAAATGAAAATCCCGTCACTACACCCCCCCCAAAATAATTTGGTTGAATTTCTCTATGGCCGAAACCGTGAAAAAAGAGTTCTGTTACCCCCAACACTGAGATTTTCAGTTAAAACTAAATTGTGTAGATTACAAAAAAGGACTTCTAAAGAAAGTTTTAGTAAAGTGCCCGAAATTCAAGGATTATCTTGATAGGATAAATTATGTAGTTAGCTACCTTTACTATGCTTGATAGAATTAAACTATCTCCTGAGATACCAAAAATCTCTGTTCATCATAAACTAAAGCATAAAAAGATAAGCTAACTAAGCTATTAGGTTCATACCCTGACCATGAAAGTTTTAACCTTTCTCTTTTTAATAGTAAAATTATACAAAATTATATTTTTTAACTCAATGATTCTAGGAACTATCATTGCCATTTCCTCATTTTCTTGACTTGGAATATGAATAGGCCTAGAAATTAATTTACTGTCAATTATCCCACTGATAAACTCATCTAAAAATATACTTTCTTCAGAAGCTTCAATAAAATACTTTATTACCCAAACCATGGCATCCCTAGTACTAATGCTATCAATCACCTTAATAATGATTGTCAATGAATTTATTACCCCCATAATAAATATCCCATTAACAACATTGTTAAACTCGGCATTATTGACTAAGCTAGGAGCAGCACCGTTTCACTTCTGATTCCCTGAAGTTATAGAAGGATTAAATTGATTTAATTGTTCAATCCTATTAACTTTACAAAAAATTGCCCCTATAGCTCTTATTATGAATAATCACCTCATAATTAATTTTATTGTTATTATTATTTTAATTTCATTGATAGTAAGAACCATTATAAGAATAAACCAAATAAGATTACGAAAAATCATAGCGTTTTCTTCTATTAATCACATCGCCTGAATGATATCAGCTATAATTTCATCTTTCTCAATTTGGCTAATCTACCTAACAATTTACATTTTCATTACACTCAACATTACTTACGCTTTAAATTACAGAAAAATCAATTTAATCAGTCAAATTCCTAGGGTTCTTAATTCACACAAAATGATAAAATTTTCACTGATAGCCAATTTCATATCTCTTGGTGGATTACCACCTTTCCTTGGGTTTATACCTAAATGGCTTACCATTAATTGAATAATCATTCACAATTTCACTTTAATAGCCCTAATTCTAATCATTGCTACACTCATTATGTTGTTTGTCTATATTCGAATTGTAACCTCAGCACTTTTAATTAGACATAACGAAACCAAGAAAATTAACTTAAAAATAAATAAGTTCTTGGCCTTATCATTCAATTTCCTTGCTATTGTTAGCCTAGCTAGTTGTACTCTTATCTTTTCCCTATTGTAAGGATTTAAGTTAAGATACAAACTAACAGCCTTCAAAGCTGTCAATGGAGAAAGGCTCTAAGCCTTAGGCTCGAAAAATTACTTACCTTTAAACTTGCAATTTAAAATCATTGATTTTGACTATCAAGCCAGAATAGTAGAAGAATCCAATTCGTACATAAATTTACAATTTATTGCCTATACCTCAGCCATTCTACTGAACAAGTGACTATTTTCAACAAACCATAAGGATATCGGTACCTTGTACCTAATTTTCGGTGCTTGAGCTGGTATAGTGGGAACATCCTTAAGCCTTTTAATTCGATCAGAACTAGGAAACCCTGGATCTCTCATTGGAGATGACCAAATCATGACTTGCTACTCTTCATGGTACTCAAATTAACTATTCCCCTTCCTTATTGTGAGCCCTGGGATTTGTATTCTTATTTACAGTAGGAGGTTTGACAGGTGTAGTGCTAGCAAATTCCTCTATTGATATTATGCTTCATGACACCTACTACGTTGTAGCCCATTTTCACTATGTTTTATCCATAGGAGCCGTATTTGCTATTATAGGTGGTTTTGTACAATGATTCCCATTATTCACTGGTTTAACTTTAAATGAAAACATATGTAAAATTCAATTCCTTATCATATTCATTGGAGTAAACCTAACATTCTTCCCTCAGCATTTCTTAGGGTTAAGAGGTATACCTCGCCGTTACTCTGACTATCCTGATGCTTACACCATATGAAACATTGTATCATCTGTTGGGTCAATTATCTCCTTAATTGGTGTACTTTTCCTTATCTTTATCATATGAGAGGCTTTCTCTATAAAACGAAAAAGGCTACTCCCCTTAAGTATAACCACTTCAATTGAATGATTCCAGTCTTTACCCCCAGCCGAGCACAGTTATTCAGAACTCCCAATGCTAACTTCTAGCTTCTATTATGGCAGAATAGTGCAGTGGACTTAAACCCCAAATATAAAGGTTGGCCTTTTTATAGAAATAGCTACCTGGAAAACCTTACTTCTTCAGGACGGATCCTCACCATTAATAGAACAGCTATCATTCTTTCATGACCACACCCTTTTAGTGTTAGTAATTATTACAATTCTTGTAGGTCAACTAATAACTAGGCTTTTCTTTAATAAATATATCCACCGTTATCTACTAGAAGGCCAATTGATTGAAATCATTTGGACTATCCTCCCTGCAATCACCTTAATTTTCATTGCGTTACCTTCATTACGATTAATCTACATTCTGGATGACACCAACAACCCACTTTTGACAGTAAAAACCATTGGGCATCAATGATACTGGTCATATGAATATTCTGATTTCAAAAGCCTAGAATTTGACTCCTACATAGTCCCTATCAATGAAATAAAACCTTGAAATTTTCGTTTACTGGACGTAGATAACCGAATAATTGTACCTTTCAAAACCCAAACCCGTATATTGGTTTCTGCTGCTGATGTAATTCATTCATGGACAATCCCTGCACTAGGAGTTAAAATTGATGCTACCCCAGGTCGTTTAAATCAAGCTAATTTCCTGTCTAATCGGACAGGATTATTGTACGGGCAATGTTCAGAAATCTGCGGTGCAAATCATAGCTTTATGCCTATTGTTATTGAAAGAGTTACCCCTAACTATTTCATTAAGTGAATCTCTAAGATGATAGAGCTTTCATTAGGTGGCTGAAAGCAAGTATTGGTCTCTTAAACCTTCCTATAGTAAACTAGCGCTTACTTCTAATGAAAAATTTAGTTAAATTTATAACATTAGCTTGTCAAGCTGAAGTAAATATTAAATATTAATTTTTGGTTCCACAAATAGCACCATTGAATTGACTAAGTCTAATAATTTACTTCCTTACAATTTTCATATTAGTAAATGCTGTAAACTTCTATTCATTTTCTTATGAATCCCCTAAGTCTTCAAGACTACAAAAACCTATTATTAAAACAAACTGAAAATGATTATAAATCTATTTTCTTCTTTTGACCCCTCGTCTAATTGAAATATCTCATCTAACTGAATCAGAAGAATTCTCTGTCTCATGACTATCCCCTCTATATATTGACTTATCCCTTCACGACTCAACTTCATTTGAATTAAAATCACTGCTATTTTACACAAAGAATTCAAGACACTTCTAGGGCCTACATCTTCGGGAGCTACACTTATCTTTATTTCATTATTCTCATTTATTTTAATTAATAATTTCATAGGGTTATTCCCATACGTATTTACTAGAACGAGGCACATAGCATTAACTTTAAGATTAGCTTTACCATTATGATTAACATTTATACTATTTGGATGAATCAATAACACAACACATATATTCGCCCATTTGGTTCCTCAAGGAACCCCTCCTGTTCTTATACCATTTATAGTTTGTATCGAAACTATTAGAAACATTATTCGCCCTGGAACATTGGCTATTCGACTTTCCGCCAACATAATTGCTGGACACCTACTAATAACCCTATTAGGAAACACTGGGCCTGCCTTATCAGTTTTAATAATCAACATTCTTATTATTGTTCAATTGTTGCTTTTACTACTTGAATCAGCTGTTTCAATTATTCAATCATATGTATTTGCTGTGCTTTCAACTTTATACTCTAGAGAAGTAAACTAATGCATAAAAATCATCCCTTTCACCTTGTAGACGTTAGCCCTTGACCAATCCTAGGTTCTTTTAGAGCTTTAATTGTTATATCAGGCATTATCAAATGGTTTGACTTCCAATCAAAAGATCTAGAAAATTAGTATAAATAATCCTAAATTTATTTATCATTGGAATAATTATTATAATTATTACAAGACTAATATTAATAATCGTCAGCCTAATTTCTAAGAAAACTTATTCAGACCGAGAAAAGATATCACCTTTCGAGTGTGGGTTTGACCCTAAATCATCTGCCCGTCTTCCCTTCAGACTTCATTTCTTTTTAATTGCAGTAATTTTCCTTATTTTCGATGTAGAAATTACCCTTCTTTTCCCACTAGTAATATGTCTAAAGTATAGAAGACTAGGAAACTATTTCATTGTTTTAGTTATTTTCATTGTAATTCTCATTGCTGTTAATCCGATTGAAATATAAAAAATTCTATAAATATAAGTCCCTATATATCCTATAGACATAACCTCAGCAATTAAATCCTTAGAATAAAACCCTGAAAGAAATGGAATCCCGCACAAAGATAAATTACAAATATTTATAAATGCGCAAGTCAATGGTATGGTTAAACTCAATCTCCCTATAAAACGAATATCCTGGCAATTCACTATCCTATGAATTACTCTGCCAGCACATATGAATAATAAAGCCTTAAATAAAGCATGTGTAAGTAGGTGGAAAAAGGCCAACTTATACTCCCCTAGGGAAAGAATTATCATTATTAGGCCTAGCTGACTTAAAGTTGATAAAGCAATAATTTTTTTCAAGTCAAATTCAAAGTTTGCCCCTAACCCTGATATAAACATAGTCATTCTAGAAATAAATAATAATATCATTATTATTCTGTCATTTAAAGAATAATTAAAACGAATTAACAAATAAACTCCGGCAGTTACCAACATAGCAATTCCCCCTTCAAAATTAATACATTTAAGGGTAACCAATGTAAAAGTAAAAGTAAATATTCCCGTAACCCGCCTATATTAAAAGGCATTAAACCTATATAAATCTTGCCATGCTGTCTATAGGCATAAAGATACAAAGAATAGGCAGCCCCTATAAAAGATAACATTATTAAAACAGCTATGTTTAATGTTTCATAACTAAGAACTCTATTAATTAACATAATTTCCCCTATTAAATTCAAAGAAGGGGGAGCTGCTATATTCGAAGAAACAAATAAAAACCATCATAAAGAAAGACTAGGCATAATATTAATCAACCCCTTATTTAAATATAAACTCCGCCTTCCAATACGTTCATAATTCAAATTAGCTAAACAGAAAAGTCCAGATGAACATAACCCATGAGCAATCATTATTATTAAAGCCCCTCTTATCCCTCAATATCTCATTGTTAAAATACCTCTTACTGCTATTCCTATATGAGCAACAGAAGAATAAGCAATCAATGACTTTATATCTCTTTGACGTAAGCAAATCAAAGAAACAATCAAACCTCCAATCAAACTTAAACCAATGAAAAACCAATTGATTTTTAAACCAACAGTGTAGTTCACATCTGTCGGGATGTCAATTACGGATGGCTGCTTCGTACACTTCATGCAAATGGTGCTTCTTTCTTCTTCATTAATATTTATGCTCATATTGGTCGAGGAATTTACTATAGTTCTTATAACTTAATTTATACTTGAATAGTAGGTGTTATTATTCTATTCCTAGTTATAGCAACTGCCTTCTTAGGGTATGTTCTCCCCTGAGGGCAAATGTCATTCTGAGGGGCCACTGTAATTACCAACCTAGTTTCAGCCATTCCATATCTAGGAACTTCTATTGTACAATGAATTTGAGGGGGATTTGCTGTTGACAATGCAACCCTTACCCGATTCTTTACTTTCCATTTCCTATTCCCATTCATTGTAACAGCCCTAGTAATAATTCATTTCCTTTTCCTTCATCAAACTGGTTCTAATAACCCTTTAGGTACTAACAGAAACATAGACAAAATCCCTTTTCACCCATACTTTACATTTAAGGACTTATTAGGATTCATTATTATATCAACTCTTCTAATTATCCTATCACTCTGGCACCCTTACCTTCTTGGAGACCCCGACAATTTTACCCCTGCTAATCCACTTGTTACCCCTGTCCATATCCAGCCAGAATGATATTTCCTATTTGCTTATGCTATCTTGCGGTCAATCCCTAATAAACTAGGGGGAGTCATCGCCTTAGTAATAAGAATCGCAATCTTATTTATCCTGCCATTTACTAACAAAAAAAACTTTATAAGAAACCGGTTCTACCCAATTAATAAAATCCTATTCTGAATGATAGTAACCACAGTAATTCTATTAACTTGAATTGGGGCCCGCCCAGTTGAAGATCCTTATATTTTAACTGGACAAATCTTAACAATTTCCTATTTCCTTTATTACATTATTAATCCTATCACATTCAACTTATGAGACAACTTAATTTACCAATAACTAATGAACTTGTAAAAGTATATATTTTGAAAGTATAAAAAAGAGACACTAATTCTCTATTAGTTTTTACTAAATTTTATTAACTATAATAAAAAGATGAAAATCATCATCTTAAAGCTAAAAAAAAATAACAGGTAATTTAAAGAACACGGAAGAAACCTCTTCCAAGCTAAGTACATAAGTTTATCATAACGAAAACGAGGTAAAGTCCCACGAACTCAAATCCATAAAAATGATACAAAAGTTAACTTTAAAAAAAACATAAAAGAATATAGGTCTCCTCCGAGAAACAACAACACACAAATTATCCTTATAAATAAAATACTTCTATACTCAGCCAAGAAAATTAAAGCAAATCCCCCTCTTCTGTACTCAATATTAAAGCCAGAAACTAACTCAGACTCCCCCTCCGCAAAATCAAATGGAGTTCGATTGGTTTCTGCTAGCCCTGAAATTACTCATATAAAAGGAATCAATGAGAAAATCAAACCGAGAACTTGTATAGTTACAATAGCTATACCAATACCGATTATTAATGATGCGTGTTCTTTTAAACGATTAATAATCAACGTATAACAACCGTTATCGTAGATAATATTGTAATCCAAAGCTGAGCCGACTTTAATATTTTTTGTTGCTTTATAGCAATCATCTCTTGTAAAACCATCACGACAACAACTGTCCGGTATATTGTAAAGTGTTGGATCTCCAGATACAGTCACAACAACTTGTTTATTACCCATCCAATCGCTCGGCTTACCAGCACCACAACAATGCAACTACAACATTATCGATACATGAAATTCGTATATCGACTTATATAATACTTACATTCTTCTGGAAGGTGTCGTAGAGTAGTTTGCGTCCTTCAATCTTCCCATATTCCTCTTCAACAGTTAAACGTACAGCATTACGTACTTGTAATTCAAGACTTTCACTATTTATGTACGCCCATAGTCCAGCTGAGACTTCAGCAACAACAATTATCAATAGAAATGAGAAGAATGTGATTAATGCACATTGACTTTCACGTAGTGCACCGTAAATACCAAGCCCACCAACAATCACCAATAATATTGAGGCTACCAATATTATTACAATTGATATCATATAATCGTTAGCATCTTGGGTAAGTGATACGGAAAATGTTGGATCAACTAACATCCATATTCCGAAGACGACACCGGCAATGCCCAGAATCTAAAAAAAAAAACAGAAAATTTTAATAATTTAAGCTACACGGTGCTTGATTGATAGATAATCAGCGATAAATAACTTGTAGAGTAAGAGTAATCAAATAGATATCAAAAATCTCGCATTTCTATCGTGTTCATTAAGATTAGATATGTGTGACAAAGACAGAATGATTTTCAATAAAGTATGGTTTTGGTTGTGGCTTGTACTTAGATAAAACGCCATCCCTGTATAAACACAACCCACGATCCGGGTTGCAACCGCAAATAACGAGGAAATCCGCCAATCTTATCAATTTTGTTTATTTTTTTTTGCAATAAGTTTACCTACTGATAAACAAACATTTTTCAAATAAACAGTAATAAAAATAAGTACTTAATTTGGTAATTATCGGAATCTATTGCGATATTAAATTTTTATAATGTCTACATTATTCTAACTAAAGCAGCTTGATTTAGTTACAAAGACTTATGCAGTCTGTTTCATTTACTGTTACTGTATAACAGGAGCATTTGAATCACTTTTATAATGTTCTGTTTGTACTGCAGTTTTAGTGATATACAGTGACGGCACTATTCTCCATGGAAATTTATACGCTACTACAGTGATGGCGAACCTATGACACGCGAGCTCATTTTTGGCGACACTTAATGTAAATCATTGATTAACACGCCACGAAAATTATGTTTCGATTTTTTTAAATTTTGACACACCGAGCTCTAAAGCCACCACTGAGCTACTAATTCCGTGTACTTAAATAAAATGCCCGCTCTGTATATGTGTCGGATGTTCACAATTAGTTTTAAATGTCGATATAAAAAGAGGATCGATTTACTTCAAAATGGAGCACGCTGTAGATTCGGTTCAATGTACATTATGTCCCAGTGGAAAGTCGTCTTATTGTTTTAACATTTCTCTAAATAATAGGCAATTAATTTTTGTCTTAATTGATCACAGTTGTTTTTATTGCCTTTTGTTCTGTAATTGTTTATAATAAGCCTTGATCGAGTTTGGCAGATTATTTGTCAGTTTTTTTTTTGTTTATTTTACTCTATACAAAGACAGTTTTCTTCTATTTTTGTAAGTATTCCGAAATATTTTAAATGCCCTGATTTATGTACAACTTCTGGCGCCCTTTCAAAAGATTTTGCAATATTTTCGGCAAATTTTTGATGTAATATGGAAACACGTTAAATTTTATGTAACGATAAAGTGAACTTCATTTACCTATTTTTAAATTCGGAGACATCCGTCCATTAAGATTATGAGTCAGGACTTTATTTTTGATGTCTACGATGAAATGTTTAGGTGCCCGTAATAAATAGATTGCGCCTAAAGAGTGAATTTTTTGATCGTTCATTTTCAAGCGGCAAAAATTTGATAAATCAATAAGTTAGAGTACGTTCATATCGAATATGCCACATCTGTGTAGCGAAGTAGACTTTTTACTATTTACTCTTAATGTGCCTTTGGACTGATATCCGTTCATTTTCTCCTTCATTCTGGCTGTATCTCTTTCCACTCTTTCGTATCGGATCTACGTTTAAGGTGCGTTCACGTCGCAGATGTCTCACAGCGCTACCAATCGTTGTTCACCGTTCCTGAAATGACATTCATTCCTCGAATCGCCGACAAGCTCACTTCACTACATGACTGTCGGCCGCTTGAGGTGACTGTAACGTACGCTAAGAGAACTATGACAGCTCTCTAACTCTGCCCTATAATTTGGGTCATTGCAATAATTTATCTTTAGACGTTATTTTTAACTTCTTAATATGGATAGACCTAGATTGTAGACCTTTATGAGACGCACCTATTTGTTATTTCCACAACTTTGCGTGTTTACGATAGATAAACTATTTTTTTCATAATTTCTTCAGTGTACCTATAAGAAAACTATTCATTTTGATATCGATATCTATGAAAGGTTTCCTTTATAATTTATCGTTTCACATATCAACTTATCTAAATATTGGTGGTATACCGCAAAATTCCATTCTGATAATTTATTATTTGTACGAACGGTTAAATTCCGTTACCTTACAATCACGTTTATTATTGCATTCCTGTGACTTACATTACAGAACAATTGCAATTTGTTTTTGTTTTTTTTTTGAAGGATTATTAAGGTGAAAACACACTCTTATGGATGCTTGTATAACACGACAATATTTTAATCAAATTTTTGGTTCAAACAAAATATATGTCTCGATTTTTTTTTCTGATGGTTCTTTTTAAACTCATAAAGCCTAGTTGTAACAACTTATCGGTATATCAGATTAAATAATCATGAATGTTTATATTAGCACCGTTTTAAAGTTTTTCAACAACTTGTTCTAGATCTATCAACTTTGAACAATAAGATTTATAATATTTCAATCATTTCAAAATTGTGTCTACATTTATAAATAATTTATCTAGATTTGTTGATTTAGGTCTTGTATAAAATTTACCTAAATCTACAGATAAGAAGTGTTATAATAAAAACAAATAGAGACAGATAAAAATTATATTAGAAATATAAAATTTCGACTCTTTTAGATACATTTGCGTCAACGAAACATGTCATTATTATAAGAACAACCCGGTAAGATTACTTAAATTTCATTATAACCGTGTAATTGACCGTGCAAATCGAGAGTACGTGTTATAAGAAACAATAGCCATTTTTAAATCAGGAAACCTTACATTTATACACACAGCAACCGTTTAAAAATATCCATTATAAATTTTAATGTTAGTATTAATTATGTAGGGCATCAAGCAAATTAAACGTTAAATTCAATGGTCGATATCTTGAATATAGCTTAGCTTATCTTACGTAAACATTTCTTCTAGTTTTTGTACAAAATATCGATTTAATACTAATAATTGATTATGTGGAGAATAAAAAAAAAACGCTTTCTCGTTTTAATTTGATGCCCTACAATTTAGCAAAATTATGCCACATTTGTGCCGAACATTTTTTACTAATACGCGGCAGAAATAGTTGCTTTCCCAATTACTATACAGAGATGGCTCATAAACTAGGCACATTGGAGAAGTAGATATAAAGGCAAAAAACTTTACATTTGATTATATTGTATAATCATGTAATCTTTTATAGAGTGCTTGATTGATAGGCCGACAATGAATTTCTTCGTATAAATAGCCAATATATCGGTTTATAACAAACGAAGATAAAAGTTATTCTATCGAATAAGAAACTTAATTGTGGCTGTTTCATCAGCCATCATTGTATAATAGAAGCTTTAGATGCTTAGATGAAATGCCGATCCTGTGTATTCTCTTTGAGATAGTAGTGCCCCAGAAAATCTTTGTATCTTTGAAAGTCAACAGAATCGTGTTATAAGAGGGCGTGCTATACAAAATACAATCCACAGCCTACTTTGAACAATACAAAAGTCATATATGATCATACAATTAAAATGCGTTATTGTTTATTTTTAATTTATTTACAGTATGACGTGTTTCCATACATTTTTCTTTTTTTTTTATCAAGCATTATTGTGCAAAACATTTTACCTTTGAATAGTTTAACGCGAACCGGACATAAATACAAACCATTTTTTTTAACTGATTTTTAAGTAAGTCTTAATTATTAAATAAATAAACAAATCAATTTATGGTAGTTGGTAATAGTGATTTATAAATAAATAAAATAGCAATCAAGTTGGCGTACAATTTGTTTTTTTTTTTTTTAATTATTATTACCACATTACCATTTTTATAAATTAATTAATTCTTATAGTAATTAATTAAACAAAAAAAATTATGGTAATTTATGATATAATAATAATAGTAATAGTGGTGATGTAATTTGTTTGCGGAAATACCACGCTGCCTTAATTGAAAAACCAGATCGGGGTTGTATTGATAAACAAATATATATAACGCACATTAGGGGTGGGGATATTTTGATCAATGAAGATGTGATGTAATGTTCTAGTAACATCCAGAAGGTTGTTATCTTTTGTTTTCCATCACCCCCCCAATTATTTTATTTATTTTGTTAACTGATTTAAATGTTAGTAAACAAATCCGAGTAGGCTTACCCAAAATAAAAAATTGAAGATCACCAAAAAGAACTTGATGACGGAATAGCATCCGCCAAGACCCATTTTCGATTCTTTATTAAGTTGATTATTCTTAAAATTTATTGATTCACACACACACACACGATTTGTTTTATTAATTAATACAGCAAAAAGTAATTAACCAAAACAATTGGTATTAAATTACGACAATGTTGTTTGTTGTTTTGTTTTGGCAACTGGTCTGAAGTTGATTCACTCCAATTACTGCATCTGAATCTGAAGGTTGAAGTTGGATCCAGATGATAGATCTAGAGAGGTTGGCTCGTATAGTCAACAACCAATCAGATTGCGTAACGTCATAGGAATACTAATTTTAGCGCTATTTTGAATATTACGTCATTTTGTTATGAAAATTATACAAAAAATTTGTTTTTAAAGAGTCGATTGCCTAAAATTCGTCAGCATGTGTAGATTTTGTTTATTTTTTTTTGCTATAGTAGGGGGCTGAATATTTTGGGCGTGATATAGTAAGCATGTGAGGAATAAACCAAATCGTTGTATGTTCAAAACGTTGTCGTTTCAAGAATGAACTCATTTAACCTAAGATCTCCCTGACAAACTGTGATATACTCAGATAAGTCGTGTTTTTGTTTAATTTATCACAGCAGATGTTGTCACGCCCAAAAATCCAACAACGTCTCAATTTTGATGACTTTAACGTGCATTTATATAGAGCCGCTTGATTGGTGATTGGGGACGTTAAGAAAAAACTGAGAGCTACTTAAAACGCTAAAATGAGAAAATTTTCAAAAATTTTTACATAATGGTTAATCAAAGTCAGATATAGAAAATCGGTTTTAAATCATTGAAAAACAATGAGCCGCTTTGGAGGTATGTTGGAAAAATATAATTTTGCAGGGTGAACTTCAAACACCATTTTCTCCGTCAAACTTCAGAAAGGGCACGAATAAAACAATACGCATCCCTTAGAATAGTCTACTCTGTCTACACACCAAAAATTATAAAAATCGGGAGGTTCCACCTCGTGTAGTTTACTTGTAAGTTTTGAATACGATACCGATGACGTCACTGTTTCTGAATTTGTTTTATATCTTTAATACAAAGATGGGACAACCTTGAAATTGTATAACCTTGTATTTCTTAAGATGGGAATCGTACGATAATAGCCGAATGGATTCGTTTAATTTCGTAGCATGTGTTTCCCCCTAAATTTTTGTTGTAATCGATTTATTTTGAGAATGATTCAAAATATAATTTTAAAAGTTGACGAAATATTTTCTTTTTAATAAAATATGGTCAAGGAATGATTAAGAAATACCATCACCATCTAATTACACTGTATGACGTCATAATTACTTAATTTTTTTTTTAAGTTAAAATGTATTTTTTAATTCGTTCTTAATTATGTACCGATTATTGCCGGAAGAACCTAAAAACTAAGTTTAATGGTCGTAAAATTTAATTATAATTAATTTCCGTATGTAATTAGTGTTTTCGTTACGCATTGTTGCCGGAAATAAAGCTTTGTCTGCAGTTGGTATAGTCCACGATCTCATTACCATATACTCGACCAAATCAAATACAGGTTTTCTAGTACTGATTACGTTTCATTCTACGAAAAGCTTGACAAAATGTTCATTAATTTTTATTAAAAAAACAGTTAAAAGTAATCATTTTTGTGTTTCAAAAATTACTACTACTAATTTGAAAAAATTCTCTTGAATTCTATTGGTTGCTACAATGTTGCCAGTGTTACACTTCTTTAGGTATATAATTAAGTTAGGACTGTAAATATAAGCAAATACGTCTGGAATCATAATTAGTTGAAACTAATTACTCTCTCAATAATCGATAGAAATTCAAAACGACCGCCATTTCTCTTGAATTTTATTGGTTATTCATTGCATAATATTGCCAAATTTACAATTTTTCTAGTAAAAATTCGAATTAAAAAACCGCCAAATATCACGAATTTTAGTGGTTAAGATAACAACACGCAATGTTGCCACATTTATTAAACTTCAGCGCATGGTTTTGTTTAGATTCAAGTATATATAATACAATTTTGTTCAACGAAATAGTGAATAATAAACAATAAATACCGTTATTTTGGGTTAGAAAGATGATTTAATTTATAAAATAAAATTACAAACGTTGCATCACGTGTAGAGCTACCTTAACGCGGGGGACGCTAAATCCAACGCATGCGCAATGATCAACAAACAGTTGAAGTAGCCGGAAAACAAACAATTAAATGGATTTATTTTTAATTATAGCAGTTTTTTTATTATTATTTTATTTAAAAAATCAATAATTATTAATTATTTGAAATAATTAACAATATTTTTTATTGATGTAGTGTCTAAAGTGTGGTGAACAATTGACGTTTTTACGGACGCTATAGAATGGAGGGAAGATTTTTTTGTGAAAGTTCAACAACAAAAACTAGTTGTAGTAAATCGTTAAGAAATCGTTCCAATTTTAATTCGTTTATAAAATGTGTTAACAGTATGTTGAAAAAAGTCGAAATTGATGATAATTTGAGTTGTGTAAGTGATTTATTAATGATTTGTAAACATTAACATAACCTCAATAACAATGCGGTTTTTTTTGTATTGATTGATTTTTTTGTTGTAGTTATTGGATGACTTTTTGGAGAAATTGAAAAATTACAATGTATTCCTCTCGAACGGTATATTTAATACGAATTTTACAGAAGCCGCACTATTCTTACAAAGTTCGGCTGAATTATATGGGAAAAAAGTCGATTTATTGTGGGATATTATCATTGATTACCAGAAACGCATGATTTTATACGATAAACAGTAATATTCTATTAGTAATTAGTTGTAATGGATTGACTTATCAGGTACTAAATTACTTTATTGTAAAAATGTACAGGCTGGCTACTTTTCGATGGTTTTGAAAGGATCTACAAGGCTACCTCCTAATGAATAATTTATAACATATTCCCACGTTACTTTGTGGGTCGTCATATCGTTTTCGAGTTATTTCCTGTTTTTGCCTTATATCTCATGCCTTCATTCATTACTACTGCAGCTTTTAATTTATCTGATTGGATTGTCTCGAGCTTTTACCGTTTTATGATTTTTTCATCGAAACCTCGCTTATTTTTTTCGTAATTTCAAAAATATACAGTTTCCTGCGTTTATTGTCAGTAATATGAGTTATTTAGCAAATTTCGATTACGCAGGTAATTAAGTGACTAATAAGACGATCCATTAAAACTAGTTTACCACTATTTAAAAACAATAATTTAATTGTGTAATTGTAGAAATAAAGATAATGAAGAGATAGAGAAATTGGAGGAGCGTAAACGGAAATATAAACGTAAACGTAAAATCGATACGAATCAAACGATAACGCAACAATCTGAAATTCTTTCAAATTTCACCTTTAATTCAAACAATTTTGAAGATTATATCAATCATAATTATGAACAAAACGATCTATTATCGACTTGGAATAATTACGTTGATGCTAGTGTAATAGATGATGATTCTAATAATTGTACAAATCGAACAGCTCGATTTCTACCAGAAGATCGTCTACGTAATCTTGACGATAATGAATATATTGGAAGATATGAACAATTCCATATTGCTTCATTAATACCGGAATTATTTGATATTAATGATAATACTACGATAAAGATCGATAATCAATCGAGTTCTTTTGATTCCGGTATAATATTAGATGAGACTTGTAGTAGTTGTAGTGATAATTTTGAAACATCAACACAATGTGTTAGTGAAGAGAAATTATGTAGCAATTCGTGTTATATACAATTACAACAATTACCAAATGATTTAGTTGAAGAGAAATTACGTAAATCGATCTCTTTAGATTCTGGTTTTAATCAAACAATAGATTTACGTTTTTTTGTTAAAAGTTTTGTTCAACTTGAACGTTTACCACAATCGATTATTGATGAGAAATTAAAGAAGATCAAACGTTCTAAATCAATGTCTCAAGATTCTGCATTTTATGATGATTTCGATCGTAGTAGTAGTGGTAGTAGTCATCAGAGTTTGTGTTGTGGTGGTTCAACTGTTGTTATCTCAAATAATAAAAATTGTACAAAATTATCGAATAATATAGGTGATAGTGATGGTGAGAGGCCGTCAAAACGTCGACGAATATCGATGAAATTATTGAAGAGATATTCAACTGGTTGTACGGTGTCTTCGGCGAGTTTTGAGAAGTTCTACCACGACCAGTACAAGTCGGCAGATGGAGAAGGTATAATTATATTTTGTCTTATAAAATTGCTGAAACTTAATTTTAAAGACCAAATTAATCATTAATTGTGGACATTATTAGCGGTAGACTTTAATGTTAACAGTAGTCAAAGCTT
Source organism: Epicauta chinensis (assembly GCA_021725515.1). NCBI lineage: Eukaryota > Metazoa > Arthropoda > Insecta > Coleoptera > Meloidae > Epicauta > Epicauta chinensis. The sequence continues at coordinate 18,499 of JAEDXX010000518.1, forward strand.
TTCATAATTTATTTTAAACGTAATTTGGTTTAAATTTTTATCAACTCGACTTAGTCAGTGTATGTTCATGTCGAAGGTGCCTCATAGCGATTTCAGCCGCGCGATTTATCTATACCGCAAAGCACTTCTCATTGATTCTATTATGACCTTCATTCCACCAATCACAGACAGCCCCACATCACTATATTTATGAGTACCGCTAGGCATTTCAATTGTGACATACCGCAGTAAAGCATTTTTAACATAACGCTAGGCAAGGTATCTTCGACATGAACCTACCTTTAGTCCGATAAGAACTAATATGCATAAGATAATTGTTTCTTTTGGCTTATTGAATAGCATTAGGAATGTGTCCGTTTCACGTAACTCTTCTCGAGTATCTCCTTGGGTCCTTTGATCATTAAAATTTTTAGATCGCAGCAAAATCATATCGGAAAACCTTTTAAGTAGTAAATAATTTACTACTACTGTGAAATCGATTTATTTTTCAATTAATTGACAGTGTAGTGCTGAAGGCACTAGAAAAGTTTGGGTCGGCCCTGCCGAGATTCTGTGGGAATTCCGCTCGTGTCCGCCCTTTAGAAATGAATAGATAACTTTTAAATTAAATATTTTATTAAACTTAGATTACATAATTAATAATACATTGTTAAAGTTGAGAATAAATTAGCGACAGATGCAGACACGTTGGCCATTACAGTAACCACCAGTTTTTCCATGACGTACTAGACAATTTAGGGCACAAGCGGCATGATTCAATTTGACACCTTTAGCTTCAACGCTGAGTACATCACAAGTCCATCGTTTGGCTCTCGAATGATGTTCTGTAGATTAGAATTTTTTCCATGAAATTAAATCGGATTATAATTAAAATAATAAATAGTGTACCTGATGGTTCGGCTGGATCGTCGACGGGATATGCCGTTACAATTACCAGGCATAGAGCAGCAATATAGAGAATAATTGTTGGTTTCATTTTTGTAAATGATGATGATTAACTGATGAAGCCTATAATTTTTGTTGGCCAATATATACTTGTCGGATAATTCATTAGTTTTGGAAATTCTCATGTAGAAACGGGGATTTACTCTTTCCAATTGTTTAACATGTGTATTATCTGAGCAGAAATATATGGAAATCCAAGGTCAAAGCTATAATTATTCTTTTATCAATCATAATATTGATTTGGAATTCGAGCTGTTGATTGGAAATTCCAAGTGTGACCTTTTTAGAGTTTGCAAACAACTATTGTTGATAAGAATATTGCTTTATAGATTTTTTATCGGCACAAGACTCCTTTTGGTTGTAATTAGGCTTCTCTTAATTTTGGTGAGCCCAAGACGATGCTCTCAACGTAGAAGCCGTCGTTGTTAAGAGAAGAAAACATAGTGGCAGACAGGGCCAGCTTTAGCAAATCTGACGCCTTGGGCGAGATTTTTTTTGGCGACCCAAAAAAACGTCAGCTCAGTAAAAAAACAATTGTATCAGGGTACAATATTGTAATTTTCTATTTTTTTTTTGTGTTTTAAAAATTGGATGTCTGCCGCCCTCCTTTAGTTCTACTACGAATAGTACAAATCGGCGAATGGAGAAGGTATAATTATATTTTGTTTTACAAAATTGGAGAAACTTTTCGGATTAACAATCTGATAAATACACATATCTCTCCTCATTTTAACAGCGAAACTTAATTGCTTTAAAGACCAAATTAATTATTAATTAACTACTCCTATTAATTATTAGCAGTAGACTTTAATGTGAACAGTATTCACAGCTTTGCACAATTTTTTTGAACGTAAAGTTTTATCAATTCGACTTAGTCAGTGTTGGGCATGTTCATGTCGAAGGTGCCTCATAGCGATTTCAGCCGCGCGATCATGTATACCGCACAGCAGTTCTCATTGTTCTATTATGACCAATCACAGACAGCCCCACATCGCTACATGGATGAGTATCGCTAGGCATTTGAATTGTGATATAGTGCAGTAAAGCATTTTTAACACAACGCTAGGCAAGGTATCTTCGTCATGAACTTACCTTTAGTCCGATAACTCTTCTCGAGTATCTCCTTTTGTCCTTTGATCTTTAAAATTTTTAGATCGCAGCAAAAACGTATCGAAAAACCTTTTTAAGTATTAAATAATTTTCTGCGTCTGTGAAATCGATTTATTTTTCAATGAATTGAAAGTGGAACAAAACTTTCGATTATGAGTACCTAATTTTTTCATGTTTGCTGATATTTGGGGTCTTTCTACAGTTCAAAGGAATCCTAAACAATTACTTTTAGTTCTTATCGTCTTTTTTTTTGTTTTTAATTTTCCACGAACAACCAGATATTCGAGACGAAAGAGTACGTGAAACACCCTGTATTTTACTACAGAACAGTCGCATGAATACAGCAGGTTTCACTTAAACAATGTTCTTTTAGTTCTTATCGGTTCTTTTTTAATTTTCCACAAACAAGCCAGATATTCGAGATGAAAAAGTTACGTGAAAGACCCGGTATTTTGCCAGTCGGATGAATACAGGATGTTTCACTTAAATATTTTATTTCGAATCCGGTATTTTCAAGAATCGAGAAGAGTACAAAGTGTACTACTTCTCTCAAATCTTGAATATTTGAAATCATACGGTTTTGGCAGTCGGGACTTCTTATTAGTTAGAAGGAGAATCGATCGATTAAAGATCCTAACGCCTTTGTAGCTAATCTAAAAATACGGTAAATTATACCCAATTTTCTTTTTTTATATTAAAAGACTTATTATAACAATGTTCTCGATACATGAAATTCATTAGGGGCCGTTCAAAAATTACGTAACGCTTGAAAGGGGGGTAGGGTTGCGTTACAGCGTCATTTTTTATTACATAGGGATGGGGTGGTGATGGTTCGTACGTTATATAACGCCAGTTTTACAACCCAAGAAAAAATGAGTTGGTTTTAATCCATGGGAGGGAGTATAATGATAATAATTACGTTTGAGATTGTTTTTTTTTTCAATTTTTGTATTTTCATTTTTGTTTTAAAAGAAGTTTTTGATTTACATTTTTAATTAAATTGCGTTTTTATTGGGGGGATGGGGATGGCGGCATGGATATAATTTTAAAGGGGGATTGCTCAAAGTGCTACAGAAAGTTACAAAGGGGGAAGAGGTTGAAAAAGGTGAAAAAATGTGTTAGGTAATTGTTAAACGGCTCCTTATTAGTCTCGTATGTTGGAAAAGTTACTGGCTGTGGCTTCCAAAATTGCAAACCTGTGTTGTTGGTATACATTGTCGACGCAACAATTAATTACATAACATCATCTGTAGTCATTATTAACAGTATTTTTTATTATCATTATTTGTTGTCCATCCAAAAAAAAGTTTAATCAATAGATTATGTAAAAGAGTCTGTTTTAAATGGTTGTATTGCAATTTGTTTCTAGATTGGACCAAAATTATAATAAATTGTGTTATTTCATCCATTTTAGGTATAATACTTCATGCCTGTTTATCGGACTGTCACTGTATATGAGAATTAACCGCTTAGAGCAATTTTTATCAATACTCCGTCCAAGCTAAAATGTTACACAATACACAAGTTTCGAATTTCATATATCGAGAGCACTTTATTGATAATATTTATTCTAATAGATGAAATACTCTTTCCGGGTACCCTTTACTTTGTATTACAAAAGTGCCGATCGCCAGATTTACATCATTTAAGCCGAAACAATGCACGCAGTTTCCTATTTTTAGTCAAATTATACTATTTTTGTACTTAGATAAAGTGCCCATCCTGTATAATTCTAACGTTTATAAAATTGGTTTATTCACAGCGAATTGTAATATTTTCTATGTACTCGTTTCATCTGTCAATCCTGTATATTTCAACTATGTACTGGTCGTGCGTTTTAGATTGGCGAATCCTAGCGCATACCGAACATTACGTCGGCAACTATCGGAAAAATCTGACGGATATATTCGCACTTCAGTAGCGTAACTTAGAAAATGACATTCAATAAAAGATAGATAAATAAATAAAATCATTAACCCACTTAATTACTCTACGTATATTTTGTAATGACGACGCCACTGGAAAAATTCAAATAAACATCAAAAATTGCTTCACTGCGCCTCCCAAGTTCCCGCCATTCTAAAACTCACAACCAGTACTTTTACTCGCTAATAACAACTTAAACGACGAATTTTATTCATCACAATCAGATCTCACGCCCAGAATATTTTCAGGTATAGCAGAACGGCCAGAATTCTCCACTACTGAAGACAATCATGATTTTGATGATAATGAATATACAGAAGAATTCCAGGAAGATACCCAAAGTGTTGTTTCGAATCGTTTAGAATTATCACAGATTGATGATGGTTTTAGTTCAACACCAACATTAACTTTATCAAATAATAATAATGATGATGATGATCTAATTAGTGATGCCTCACAGACTGCTATCCGTGAATGGAAATCATTTATTCTACCAAAATTAAAGAATCTTGAAAAACGTTCCGAATTCGATATACATGAATACGGTACGAAAATTATTGAACCATTATATGTTGGTGAAACAAAAGCATTTAAAGATATTATTGCGGACAAAAGACGTGGTGAATGTGCCCGATATTTTTTAACAACATTACAATTAGCCAATACGAACAATATAAAGTTTAGTGGTATCTTATCAGGGCAATTATCAGATGATACATTAAAAATTACAATTGTCGATAAGACGAGATATCATGAATTTTTAGATGATTATCAAGCACCATCCGAAGAAGTGTTTCGTTCGAAATTCGAACGTATCCAAGCCATGAATCCGGATGTGTTATTGCAATCAACACCGTACGGTGGACCGTCGATGTATAATAAACCGAACCTTGTTAGGAGTCCAAAGAAAATCAAATTTAGTTAACTTCCATTTTATTTACAAAAAAAAACCATTTTTTACAGTATTAATTTTATGCAGACGAGTACAAATTAGCATTTTAAATATATATTTTTTCTACTTAAAAATTATTGAGTATTCTCAGTAATTATCGGGCGATATTTCATTCTTTTTGGGAATTCTAATTATATGATAAAATCTAGAGATTATCCGTATTATATTAGAATACGTTTTTCTTTTTTCTTTGGCAATATCTATGTTACCGATTATACGGATGCTCTCTTATCGTTTAACAGACCTGATTTCAGCTGTGATGATAATGATGAATAGATTTATAAAATGAGAAATATTGTAAAAACTCCTTCAAATGATTGTAATCACAATTTCATATTTTTATAGAAATAAATATTTGTTTCATCTCTAATTTAAATTGTTTTTTAATAAACGTGAAGTGTGTTATTTTAAACCTGCAGTGCATAGTGTGTACACAATCTCCCGAGGTGCTTGGATCGATTTCCTACACTGTATATCAACGTATACTGTCAGTTTCGAGCACCTATATATATCGTTGAAATATTCGAAATATGGTGGCTTCTTTCCGTTACTCTACTCATTTTTTTTTCTAAATTTCCGAAAATTAAATAGAAATTGCTTAAAATCTTATTTTTACGCATCGATTTCTGAACGCAGCGAGTTTATATTTCTGAACGCAGTTTGTACGTGTCGAAGCACGCTACAATTAACGGGTTAATATTTGACAGTTGACAGTGGCAACTGTCAAATTCATCTTGAATTTTTTTTGAACAAAATAAAAAATAATTGAAAGAAAACTAAATAAAAAAATGACGATGGATAATAATAAGGTGACGGTACGGATAAAAATCCGTAGATACGATAATTCAGGTATTTAATGTATATTTCAATTGATAAAGCACTAATTTTCGTATTCGTTTTCTTGAATGAATAGAGAATCCTGAAATTGTTGAAAAATTGATTGAATTCGATGCAAATCTCGAATATACTCTATTAAAACGGCAATTACAAGATATCTGTAACGTGGATCCGGATGAGGATAAAGTCGTCATCAAGCTGCGACGTGACGATGAAGTCTTAATCCCGTTATCGTTTCTTCTATCAACCAACAACACAAATCAGTTTGTTTCGCTTATTATTATCAATAATTATTAGTTAATATCGAATTATTGTAGGTATTTCTATATTGACGTGTGCAAAATCAATTACGCAAGTAACGAGTCCCGTTAAAATAGAGATTTTTCAATTGTAAATGCCATCGATTTTCAGATAAATTAACAACAACTCTACTACAAGATGCGTACATCGATTCGGTGTGTGAGAAATTACGTTCGATGGAATCACGTATTGTGAAAGCTGAGATGTTGTTGCCGCAATTAGAATGGCGCCGACAGGCCCATATGGAGGATACGGTTGCCAATCTGTCGACACGTGTCGCATTCTTGAATCGACGTATCGATGAGCTACTACCGTCCGAATGGAAATCGAAAATGCCACAACCAACCGTTTAGGCAAACTCTCCACAAATCCAGTATTACGTAGACTTAGTTTTAACAAGGAAATTGATAATAATTAGACCGGGACAGGATCGGACTTTTCAAGGATCCCATCTACGAGAATTTAAACGCAAGATCGGCCCTTTTTATACGATTTATGTTCGCTGAAGGCGCTAGAAAAGTTTGGGTCGGCCCTGCTGAAATTCTGTGGGAATTCCGCTCGTGTCCGTCCTTTAGAAATTAATAGCTGACTTTCAAATTTAATATTTTATTGAATTAAGATTAAATAATTAATAATAAATTGTTAAAGTTGAGAATAAATTAGCGACAGATGCAGACACGTTGGCCATTACAGTAACCACCAGTTTTCCCATGACGTACGAGACAATTTAGGGCACAAGCGGCATGATTCAATTTGACACCTTTAGCTTCAACGCTGAGTACATCACAAGTCCATCGTTTGGCTCTCGAATGATGTTCTGTAGAATTAGAATTTTTTCTATTAAATTAAATCGGATTATAATTAAAATAATAAATAATGTACCTGATGGTTCGGCTGGATCGTCAACGGGATATGCCGTCGTCACAATTACCAGACATAGAGCAGCAATTAAGAGAATAATTGTTGTTTTCATTGTTGTAAATGATGATGATTAACTGATGAAGCCTATAATTTTTGTTGGCCAATATATACTTGTCAGTGAATTCATTAGTTTTGGAAATTCTCATGTAGAAAAGGGGATTTACTCTTTCCAATTGTTGAACATGTGTATTATCTTAGCAGAAATATATGGAAATCCAAGGTGAAAGCTATAATTATTCTTTTATCAATCATAATATTGATTTGGAATTCGTGATATTGATTGGAAATTCCAAATGTGACCTTTTTAGAGTTTGTAAACAACTATTATTGATAAGAATATTGCTTTATAGTTTTTTAACGGCACTAGACATCTTTTGGTTGTAATTAAGCTTATCTTAATTTTGGTGAGTCCAAGACGATGCCCTCGACGTAGAAGCCGTCGTTGTTAAGAGAAGAAAACATAGTGCCAGAAAGGGCCGGCTTTAGCAAATCTGACGCCTTGGGCTATATTTTTTTGACGACCCAATCAGTAAAAAATAATACAATAGCATTTTTGCTTTTTCAATATTGTATCAGGGTACATTAGTGTAATTTTCTCGATTTTTTTATTTTGTTTTTTAAAAATTAGATGTCTACCGCCCTCCTTTATTTGCCATCTCGGACCGTAGCCCAGCCTCGCCTCCCCCTAAAAAAAGCCGGTACTGGTGCCATTCGCTGTTAGAGTTAAACTTGTTTTTGTGCGGTAGATAGGGACCGCATAAAAGAAGCCGCACAAAAAAAATCTGAATTTTTATAGATACTAATAAGACATAATTTTTCACAACATATTAAAAAGATTTTTTTTTTATGCGGTCAAAAAAAAGTCGCACTTAGAAAATACGTCAAAGATTTACCAAATACATTGGATTTCTCTAAAACACTAGCAATTATTTTTGTTTGTTTGCTGTTGGTTGCTATGAGTGCTCGACGGTAAAGTAAACGCCAGTAAACACTTTACCGTTACTCGATGGTAAAGTAGAGATAAGTCGATAAAGTAGAACTTTAACAGTAAGTATTGGAAGAAGTAGTTTATTTACCTTTAATCTCACTATAAAATAAATCCTTAATCACGCGAGTTGCGGATAAAACTTAGGATACGAAGCATATGCTGTTACCGTGTCGAAAGAAAGCGACAGAATGTGCATTTTTGCAAGACAGTTCGTAACAAATGAACGCCTAAATGCGAAAATTGTCTTGCAGTGTATATATGTACAATAAAGAAAACTTTGCAATGGTGTCAATACAATTAGAATTCATATACCGCATGAAAAAAATCGCATAAAACAGATTGCACAAAAATAAAGTCGCATAAAAACAGGTTCGACTATTAAACGGTTATTTGAGGCCCTTTTAAGCAGGCACTTTTTCGTTTTTGCTAGGCACAGATGCAGGGTGCCTTCCAGGCAAAAGTTGATTTTTGCAGTGCTTGCTTTAGTTCGCGATATCAAGAGTTCCGCTATCGTCTTTTAAGTTAAAGTTCTATTGAAAGAAGTAAAGTAGGGGTTCCATCTCTGGTCGTAATGTTAACGTATCTGACAAGCTTTTAGGTCCAGATGAAGGGTCTCTTCTAGAGAAAAATGAACTTGTAGGCTTTGATTTCCGGTACCAAAAGTTCTAGCACTGGAAGAATAATTATTTAAGGCTAAATGTAAACAAGCCATAGCTGCTGGCAAACGAAGAAAGTTCGGTGTGGCAGACTCGGACTCAATTTAGCGCTGCAGTCAAAAGGTACGAGAATAATTGCACGTCTCATAGATGTTTCGCCGAATTTTATTACATCATATGCATGGATAAAGGGGACTTACACACGAATTTACTATTAATTAAATCTCTTATTTAGTAAAAAAATCATTAAAAAAATATTTGTGTTGATAAAAAGTAAGGTCGACTCCAAACGATTAAAGTTCAAGTCGTTAATTTCAAATGTTTCTCGAAACAACAACTATAATCATCGACATTTTGTTTAGATAAGGTTTAAACCAGGGGCGGCTCTAGTATATAAGTCAATGAAACTGAAGCCTCAGGCTTTCGTCCAAAAGAGGCCACGTTGTCGGAAAGTACGTTAATTACGGAAATAGCATTAATTACCAAAAAGAAACGGTTGAAATGATTACGCCCCATACAGGTCTAGATAGGTCTGTTTGGACCCTAGTTTTTAATTTTTTGTTGATTATACATACACTGAAGGCTAGCTACTCTGATTTGGTATTCTGTGCGAGTACACTTTTGTTATTTTAATTAATAAAAAGTACTGATTGAGATTCGAACCATATCTCATAATAGGTCCGCTCAGAGACTACGTTTTGTCAGATTAAGGGCCAATCGTTTCATTTCGGATATTCCTAGAGAAATTCTCTTTAGCCTCTCCGAAACAGAATAAAACGGCTTTGACAGAAAAAACAATAAAAAATCTAGTGAACAAATTATACGTGAAAAAATTGGATTGCGCCATTGTGATATAAAAAACGGGATTATTTTCCTCCGTTATCGTATCTATTTTATTATGAACACTAAGTTGTTCTCCATTGCTGTAATCGACTTTTTACTGTGTTGAATGAAAGCCCTCACACAGATCCTTGCCGTGTCACGTGGTAATAGTGCAGTACTCAACATTAAGGACGGAGTTAGGTGCATTTCCTGTGAAACAATGGGAGGCATATGCAAAAATAAAGGTTTTCTCGTTCTTCATGCGCAGTAGAAACAAAGGCTCCTTCAGTAGTGTAGATGGTAAAGGCGCCTTCGCGATACCGAAGCACTGGTGGTGTCTGCAACTGCAAAGCAAAGTAGAAATGGAAAATAAAATTCGACAAATAAATTATTACACTTGAATAATTTAATCAGATCACAACATCAATTTCTATAAGTCACTAATACTGTGCAGACAATCATAAATAAATCTCGTAAAATACAGATACGAATCTAGATACAGTTATAGTTCAGAATGCAATACATAGAATAGTTAATTAGGTAATAATCAAAACAAATTAACACAGTCTAAATGATTCGTTGTAATACATAATCAAAATTTGCATTGAAAACAATTTGAATTATTTCACAAAAACAAATCGATTTCGATTATGCAATTTTCGACAATCACATCCACAATTTCGTACAATTTTATTCGCATCTTTCTTAATATTATTGCAGTACGTTTTGCAAGCCGTTATCTGTTGGCACGTTATCTCCTTCTTATCTGGAAAATTATCGCAATAATTAATTATGCCACAATTAATTACAATATAATTACCGTTTTGCTCTCCAACTGGAAGATTGGCAACACAAATGATCAACGATAAAATTAGGAAAATCGTGAAAATAAAACGCACTTTCATGATCGACATTTTTAGGAAAACTACAATTTTCCGTTATTGTTACAATTGTTTTAAATACGAGAATGGGAGACTTTGTTGTTGTTGTTGTTGTTGTGTTTTTTTTTGGGGAATACCAACGTTATACTGATTAAGCTGTTTCGTGCATACTTCCTGAGAGTTCTGATCATCATCATCATCATCATCATTGTTATTAAATAGTCAAATATTGATCCGTAACGCGTAAAACCCCTCCCGCTTAATTAATTTGATTAAAACTACATTTCAAATAATGAATTCATTTATTATTTAGTAGTAGTTGGAAAATTGAAACAGTCGCATTTACCGTTACTACATAAACCTGTTAGTTTTTGTTGTTTACAATATGCATCGCAGACAAATTGTAGAGGACAAATATTGCTTAGAAATGGTAGACAATTGTTTGGATCGCAAGCAACTGGAAATTGGTAATTTCTAAATTAAATTGTGAGACTTGTAGGAATAACTTACGTGTTGCTAGATCGTAGATAATATCCGTAATTTGATCTGCAAAACACATTATTGATAATAGATATAGATTTATAAACAACAACAGCGCTAAGCTCATTGTTACAGTTTACAAGACACGGAGATAATATATACACAGACAATATTTTTAATTGATAAACCGTTGGTAAATAGATAGCTTATCGTTTTCATCTGAACGTCTCTTTCGATAATTATTTGTTAACAGGTAGCGAAATTGTTACTCTTGCGAATTGGTTGATCTTGCAGCGTCGAGAAATGTCGAAACTTAGGGAGCACCTGATGAAGGCCTTCGGATTCCAGAAGCACTGTTCACTCTTAAATATTTTAAGTAGAATATCTTCGTATTTTGCCATCTTTTTGTTGATGTTTTGCTAGGCACTGGAAATTTTGAATTCGGTTCTTAAAATGTGTTCTGCTTTTCATACACTTATTGTTAGATAAGGTAATTGATCAGCCGTTAATAGAGCGATAGGTTTTTATTTTCATTTAGAAGTTCCTTTCAAGGGTTATTAGGTGACGAAATCGTTACTTTGAAGTCTCGAGAAATATCGAAGTATTTTTTGGACTCCTGAAGAAAAACAGTCACACTATTCGCTCTTGTATATTTTATGTAGATTAGGCCTGATCCGAGACCATAGCAAAATTATCAACTGCTTGGAGCGGCATAATTTCAAAGGCAGCAAAAATTGCAGAACTCTGATAGATGACTTTATTTTTTTGTAATTGTTCCCTAAAGGAGTGCCAATAATAGGTTTGTCTAGAGTTCCAGGAATGGTTGGGTCAGCTCCGTAGAAAAAAAGAACTGGCTTTACTGGAAATATTTTGAGTTCAGTTCTAAAAACGTTTTAAATATTTTAGGGCTAATTTCACTGTTGCAGTTGTAACAGTGTTAGTAAACTGATACCTTATCATTTTCACTTGGAAGTCTTTTTCCCTCAACAGCTAGCGAAATCGTTGCTTTGTGAATCTGTTGATTTTGTTCAACGAATATCAAAGCACTAACTACTTTTCGGCTTTGGACTCTTGAAGAAAAAGAAACACTCTTTGTTAAATATTTTATATCGGAAACCTTCGTTTTTGCCATTCTTCCTAGGTGCAGCCTTTTTCTTGGTTTTGCTACGATAAAAGCCCTAGGCTAAGTTTGCACGGTTATAAAAGGACCCTAGCAACACTTCACTTGCACCTTCTATTATAGCCTTCCAGTACCTTTTTGGAATGCCTTCATTACCTCTTTAGGCGTACACAGACGGATTCCATGTTTCCACCAACGGGATCAGGACTCTATGAGTGAAAGCGTGAAGGCTTTGCTTAAAATGAAGGATTTTATTATCTTGATTTATAGTGGATCAGTTTTTTATCGTGAACTTTTCTCTTGCTGCTATTCAGCATTATTCTACTGTGAAATTGTAGAATTCAGTTCTAAGAACGAGTTATTTCATCTAGAAGTAAGTGCGATTGTTGTTACTTTTGTATTTTTTTACTGCTCAATATTTTGCTGCATTTTTACTTTGTCTAGGAGCCCAATCCAAAATAGCTAATAAATCAGTTCTGCATTCAGTAAAACAAATAGGTATATCCGAGAAAAATCCTCGTATATTTTGTTTTGTACACTGATAGGAGACAAATGTCCCTGTTCTAGAGCCTTAGAGGCTAGAAAAATTCTATCTACGCTACGTGGTCTTGGAAACGTTTCATTTTAGCATGTAATGTGGTTCTTCTGTTCCAAATATGGTAGAATTGCTAGTAGCGGATTTGGCAAAAAACAGACACAACTGAATTAACTACATGAAATACTCTTTATTTATCTGATATATTGATGAATTATAAAATTTGATCGTTTATAGATGAAAAATCTGCTAACAGAGGCACGTATTCACAGGACCGCAATAACCATTACGTCTAAAAGGACAACAGCCAAAGCAGTCGATGCTGCTAGTACAATGACGATTGAAACAGTTTGGATAAGGATCGACATGACCAGATTTGGCTAAAATTCAATTTTTGATCAGCAAAATTAATAGAATTCAATTTATTTTCTTACCTATATCAAGATTAGCACAATTGACTGTGATGGCGAAGATTAATAGTAAAAATACGAAGCTTTTCATTTTGATTTTGGTTTTTCTTACAGTAAAGTTTCTAACGATTAGATTTCAACTGTATCGATTAGTATCGATTTTCTCTGTATATACTGCTGCGGTTTATTATTTATCATTAGTTGAAGTGGTTTGTAAATAGTAAATTAAAAACAATCAGATAAGATACACTCAAATCGCTTATCACTTGAGAAATTTTGGAAAATTCTGGAAATCGGTCTGTTTCGAGAGGAACTTTTTCATAGTTTTGGCTTAACTTTACGTTTATGTTCTACCTTCTTTAGGTCAGATGCTTTGTGATACAAAAGGCAAAGTTTAGATCTATGAATTCCCCGTCTATGGTCAGCTTTATTTGCATAAAAAATTCGTCGTGAGTCACTTTGTTTTTACGCATAAATTTGATTTTTTATCAACAACAGATAAACAATGACTCAAGAGTGCAATGAACTAAAGACTGTCTAATGTGAATCAGCTGTGTGGAGGCGTTTTTTTTCCCTTTTGGGAGGGGCCCTACGTGAGAGCCGCACACTGAGGCCATCTGGCCCATTGTGTGCACCTCCATTTACCAGAGCCTTACCACAGCTGTTCCAATCCTCTAATGAAGCTCAGTAGCCTGCCGTGTTCGGCTTTCCGAATGTCTTCTGGTTCCAAAAATCGTCGCCCCAGGTGTTGCTCTCTGAGGCCAGCCAATGCATGGCACTCGCGTGTGGAGGCGTTACTTGTGGAGGATTTTGTCGAAGATGAGAAACAAATAAAAGAAGACAACGAAGAAGATATTGAAGTTGAGAGAGATGACCAGAAACTTAGAGTGCCCTTTTTCCCACGATTTTCAGGACTTATCTTGACAAGAGATCTTATGCTTGTTTTACATTGGTTTGTCGGCTCGTAGGGCGTTTTCAAGTTTTTGCTATAAACTACGTAGTGTAGGCAAAGCTTCACTCGACATTCCAGACGTTCTAGTATTCGTAGTGGTGAGTAAACTAAATGTTAGTTAGGAAGGGTAATCGTTAGGAGTGAGGTGATGACGTTCAAAGGTCTGGCTGGGGAGATGCCCAATTCTAGTTAAATTTTGATGGTAGTTTGTGTATTCTTGTAATTTTTGTTGATCCGTTTTCTCGGAATTTGCACTGATTCCAGGCTCAGTTTTCTTTAAATACAATTAATAACTTATTAATATGCCGAGAAATGAGTTATTATTGTTTTTCTTATTTATCTATCAACGGAATTCAATAAAATTTACTTCAGTGATAGAAGACAGTATTCTTCAAGATGCTATGCATTTATTTTTCTAAGATTTCCTTTTAATTTCTAGAAAATCTCAACATTTGGGATCCCCTTTTTTGCCTATCGCGGATCACGTCTTTTGTTGTATTTCTTGCCAATTTTGTCGCTAGTCCAGTCATCACTGTTCCTATGCAGTATTTTCCTTTTTAAGTACAAATTTGGACCGCTCCACTATCAGTAGCTACCCTTAACAGTGCATCTAGGACTGTTTCAGGTTTGTACTGTTTTTCTTATTTATTTATCAATGGAATTCGATGAAATTTACAATAATTATAGAGGACAGTGTGCTTGAAGGTGTTATGCGACTATTTTTTTAAGATTTCCACCTACTTTCTGGTAAATTCTCTACTTTTTTGGAGCTGTTTTATCAATAATTTTTTGGAAAATATTGTTGAGTAAGGAAATAAATAAACAAATAAATATAAAATAGACAGGCGACACCAAATTAATTGTTGACATACTTTTTTGTAGATTATATGTTGGTTTCACAAAAGTGTTGGTAAACAAACCAATTCGAGATCGAAGCATACAGTTTTTTGATTACTGTTATAAATTACGCTTTTTTCTTCAATAAGAACTTAATAATAATAATAATAATAATAATAATAAACAAAA
>JAEDXX010000519.1:0-33356 GCA_021725515.1 Epicauta chinensis
ATCCAGATTCTCAAAGATATATAGCTGCAAATCAAATCAAAACTTCCAGTGCTCGCATGTGGATAAGCTTCTTGCATTGAACACCAGAATTGACTAACGACTCTTGAGTTAAAATTTAACCGCAACGAATAGTAACGTCAACAAGTTCATCTTTAGCTTGCTTAACAAATATTTCATTTTAGAACAGTTGCGACATTCTCTTGAATTCCGTCTTTGCAGAGTAACTGCTCTTCTATAAGGGTAACTTCTCCAGGAAATAAACCGATCTCAGTAGCATTCCCAATGCAAACTTCCATCCGTGAAAAGCGAGGCTTATATTGTTTACTAGCCTGTTCTGTTCCTGTCAGTGACTTTGTTCGCATAGATTATAAGTAGGTCACATAATGTTGTTATCTGTTAATATTTCCTTTCCTTATAGTATATAATAAAAAAATACAAATGGCAACGTCGAAATTATAACTGACAAGTGGATGTCAGCTGTTTTCAAGGTATTGAAATTTTAATGCCCTTTTTAACCCGGTTAGAGGGCGAATTTTAAAAAATACTTTCTTATTGAATGTTTGCGGCACCAAAGGAATATATGTGCCAAATTTACAGTCGATCAGACGGATAGTTTCGGAGATATCGTGATGAGTCAGTGAGTGAGTGGTAAATCGCTTTTATATTTATTGTTTTTATGATTAAAAATATTTGCCAAATAAGTCAACCCATGAACAAAGTTTATTTCATTGATAATAGTCCCTTCTTTCAAAATGCTTAGCTAGGGAGCTCTTTTTCTCTGTCCTTAATTCAAACTGACATTTCATGACTTGCCCTCTGGAAAGCCACCGCACTTCTGTCCGATAAAGAAGTACTACGTGTTTTACACTTAATTCTTTATAAAATTTATTGAAAACTTTATGATTTAAAGCAGGGGTCCTCAACCCTGTGCCATTTTACGAGTGCCCGCCGCAATATTATGTGTAATGAAATAAATATTTTTTTTTTTGTACACTGTGTGTAGTATTAACAATATCCAACTATTAATTTACATTAAAAAAAAATGGTGCCCGTCATCTGGCCGATGTTATTGAAAGTGCTCTTAAGTGCAAAAAGGTTGGGGACCCCTGATTTAGAGCTTTGCTTCTAATAAAGTTGACAGTGCTTATGGCAACTGACAAAACTCCTCTTAGTTGTTGGAAGTGTATCTGTTGCATGCCTGTGTAAAAAGCAATGAGTGATCACAACTTGACGAACTTCATTTTTGAAGTTAGCAAAACCAGCTCTGCTACCAAGCATCACAGGAACTCTATCGATACAAAAAGAGTGTTAAAACTACCTAAAAGAAAGCTTTTTATCGTTTCTAAAATGTAAGCAGCCTCTCAAGTGCTTTCACAAAATAAAAATTCTTTGATAGCATTAAAAGGAAATCTCATATAAAGGAATCTCTTTCAGTTTTTTCTTTATCCACATTTCTAGAGAGGTGGTTTTACTACTGTTTCTCCAATAATGTGAAAATTTGATTAGCAATCCGGTAAGCATCTCTATAAGATGCTTCATGAATAGGCTTGCGTGAAAATGTAGGTCCAAGTTTTGTAAATTCTCCTCTTTTTCTAATTTGATAATGTCCAGAAATCGTTTCATGGACCTCCTGAAATTCGGCTATGGACCCCAGGGTATCGGCACCTGGTCTTCATCGTTCAGAAATGATCTGAAAGCGTGGCCCCTGGAAAACATTCAGTTATGTTTGGTTTATGCAAAGTAGTAAAAATAAAAATTTTAATTATTGATATGTTTGCATTAAGTGAATTTTGGCAGAACACTCCTTGGCCCCTGGTGTAATTGTTTATTTTTTTACATTTGGCACTCAATGTGTTAAATGCATGTGGCCCTTGTCCCATAGTTAAAAAACAACCAGCTTAATATGCAAGGTGCGTTGTAACTTCGGCATAAAAATCGACATTGCAATAAATCGAAAAATTTACAAATCTATCTGATCCATTTTAGTTATTTATATTTGAATTTTATGGCTAAAATTGACCGTTGTCTTGTTTTAATTGCTAAGTAGATATCCTTGGGAGAGCCGAATAAATCTCGAAAATAAGTAATATCGAAAGAATGCGACCTTCGTTGAATCGTTCCTGATAACTTATCTGTTTACTCTTAATAATGCTAGTGCGAAAAAACGTTAATATTAGTAAAAATGTATTACACAAAGATTAGTAGTCAATGGATGTACATTTTTTTTTCGTAAATAAAGAAAAAAATTGTAAGCAATATGAATAACGTAGCAAAAATTTCCACCACTTTATCCACCTTGAACTGGACAAAGTTTAATTATCACGTGTACAACAAGCGTTTAATTTGGCGATAAAAGTCCGATTTTTTTTTTGTTCAAATAATTTTGAAAATTGAATTTTGCCGCAACTTGCCTTAGGCTCCGCCTATTTTGTTTATTGAAACAAGTTTAGATATTGCATTCTTTCATCTATCCAAAACGAATGGAATTTTTGTCGGGATTCTAGTGTAAATTATCAAAACTATTTTCTCTTATTCGAGTGTAAAATTGAACCAATAATGTTCAAGTCGGTTTTACACTATACAAACAATATCTAAGGTGTTTTTAAAGATTTTTCGTTGATTTACAATAAATTTATTATATGGGATTCAATAGAATTTTAAATAAAAGCATTTTAGATTATTGTCTAATTATCTAAGAATTGTGTTAATAATTGTGGTGAATTTCGGAAAATTGCTATGGTGTAATTGTGGCCGTTTCTGCCCCCCCATCTTTTTTTTGTTGTGATAGTTGGCAAGTTTTCCGCTAGAGGGCTACAAGTAAATATTTGAGATTCCAATCATACCAGAATCGCAGGTTTGACCGAAATGTCAAATTCTTCGCACAGTTTTGCTTGTTAGTTTGTAATGAAACGGCATTAAACGATTAATTATCGTTTTTCACAAATTAAATCAATTAAAATAGCATTAATTATACGTGTTAATTCAATTTGAATTCAATTAACATCATTGGTGAGTTGTTTTATTTTCTAACAGGGGGTTGAAGTTTACGTGTTACACGTGATAATTGTATTGATTTTTTTATAAGGGTGGAATTTAATGATTTTTATTTATATTTCGAGGATTCTCATATATTTTAATTGTATTTTGAGTTGATTTATTTATTTATGTATTTAAATTGAAACAGTACGATTTGAGTCATATTTTTTTCAAATTTTAAAATTTCAATTCATTTAAAAATTGTTATTCACGAATAAATTAAAACTGATTTGTCTTTTTATCATCAATACATTATTGTTTGTTTTAAATTTAGTCGACCTAGTAACTTTTTTGTTGACAACAATTGTTTGAATGGAATTTGAAATATTTTTATTATTGAGGTCACTGTTTTCCCCAATTTTTTTTTCCTCCCAAATGATTTTATTGTAGTAGTAGTGTAATCGTGTTTTGTTTCACATTCCTCAACAGTATCTGCTTGAATTCGGAAAAAAATATATATCAATATTTATGAATGATTCCACTAATGTTATAAATTAATTGATTAATTGATGAGAGACTTAATAATAAAATCGTATCTGATTTGAAAATGTATTACATCATTCCAACACTAGTTTGGACAAACAAAATTCCAATGGTTTTGATTACAGTACGTCAAAACGATAGATTATTTTATTCTCCTTTGACGACAACAACAGGCAATTTATAAGAAATAGCTTTTTATTATTTTACAACATGGGGGGAAATCCTTTGTTGATAACTATGCTCCCTTACAACATCTGCTCAACATGTGCATCAGAAATGCACCTTATTCTAAAGAAATGTGTAACGGCAGCTGGTGTTTTTCAATAATCAATTCGTTTTGTTAATTTATCAGTATTTCAATGTTTTTATTTGAATAAATTTGGAAGTTTCCAACTTTAAGGCTTATATCCGTTAGATATAAAACATAATGTTAAATATCTTTATGATTATATAAGTTGGAAATATGACCGATATTGAATTCGATTACAATTAGTTAAGAAAAATTTTGACTATTTGGAGGAATTAATTAATTTTTGAAAAACTGTTTTTTGAGAGCCTTATATTTATCTATGCTACAATAGAAGTTCTATGAACAATACAGGATGAAATGTTGCATAATTGGATGTATTCGTTTTTGGTAATTTTCACCAATTCGCAAGAGAATTGTTAGTGCAAGAGTTACAATTGCGTTAAATTGTGGAAAACCTGAAATTATGCACTTCGATTGCAATATAATTGTGTCAAAAATTTGCCAGAATTGTTTGCTTTCAAGGGTAATCTTTTTTGATTTTCTGGAAAAGAAGTACAAGTTTTCTAACATGAGAATGTTCTCTATTGTTCATATGAATTTTATTCAATTCTGGGGTACAGCAACCTACCGAAAAAGTAGGTTTTACCGATTTTCTCAAAGACCAATTATTTTTTCCAATCAAATTCAATTTTGATCCTAGATCCAGCTTTTGTAAGTTACCCAACGCTTCCTTAGTTGCGAGTAATTTCAGCAAAGTCTCGAAGACAATAAATATCATCTCTAAAGGGTGGAAAAAAATGTAAAAATGTAAATATTGCATTTCTTTTCTCTTGCTGAGGTGCTAATCTATGACTTGTCGCCAATTGTATTACAATCGAAAAGCTAAAATTTTGTTGATCGGGGCCGAAACTTTTTCTAAACTTAAATCCGTAGTATAAGGGAAAAAATGTGCCACTTAACATCTGAAACCACCTTTGATATTACTCCATTATAGATATGCTTTTCTTATTGAAATAACATTTCCTTTATCAGGACCGAAAAGTCGAATTATTTAAAAAGAAAATAAAGTTGATTCTTCTAAAAGTCTATTATGACTAAATTTCTCACAAAGCAAATAAATGGCTTATAGATATCGGCGGCAAAGGACTTAAATTAGCCAAAAAAAAAGTTGCTCTCCTAACCCGATATCGACTTAAAGTTGAATTTGTCTTAAACAATTCTCAAGGCTGAGCAAAGCTTAAATTAACTCTATGTTCAAATACAGGATTCAAGCTTGTATTTAGAGTGTTTTAACAGGACTGAAAGAATTAATTTGTGAATCAATAAGTCAACTTAGCTCAGTTTCCTTAATATCCACTAAAACTTCACTTTTTCTTTTGGATTATTTAAATGTTCTTTGAACAGCAAATCAATGATTTAATCCAATGCACATAAAATAAATCTTTGTATTCAGTGCGGCGAAGATATCAAGAATTAGCTTTTAGCTTAAACTTCTCATGGCGTTGATTTCTTGAGCCGATTAGTCTTTCCTCCCTAATTGACGACTAAGAATTTGCTTTATTTTTGAATATGGGGAGAATTCAATTGTGTGCTATAAAGGTAAATGAAACTACTGAAAATAAGACCGGTTTCAAATTCTTTATAGATAATTTCTACTTTATTTTGTTACATATTTAAGCTCCATAACGCACTGATGTGGCATGCCGCGTCTTGACGCGTGCGACTTGATTTCCTATGTATTTTAGTGAAGCATAATCCACTGACGCGGTGCGACATCTTAGTCGCGCGACTGAAATTTCAGACACAACACACATGCGACAGAGCTGCTGTACAACCAGCAGCAATGTGTTGTAACACATTGGTTTTTAGGGGACAAAACCCACTGACGTGGTTGGCGCGGCTGGTTTACAGTCAACGAACTGTGTTTACAATATAACGATGTCTAAACTAGCAAATAATATAGATCAGGGCCACAGCTTGGTTAATTTCCACTTTTTGTATTGAACTTTGAACACGTCGCTTGCCGCGTGTTACTTGTCGCGGGTAACAAAACCGCGCGCGACATGTCGCCTACGGCATGTCGAGTCAGTGGGTTATGGAGCTAATTGTAAGTGTTACTTGATTCTTATCCGTTTGCCGACAAATCAGCAAGAATTTCGGTAGAAAGCTTAAGCTAAAAAACGTCTCTTAGGTTCATAATCATCTCTCCTGTTTCCTCTCTCATTCACAAGTTAAGTTACATGAAACGGCTCATAATTATGATTTTGTTAGGAAATTAAGCACAACTTTTCGTTAAAACACAGAAAAGCTAGATGATTCGAAATTTTAAGTAGTAGATTTTTTTTTAATTTATCAAACAAAATTTAAATTTTTCCGAAATGGTTAAAACTGTTGAATTATGTTTCAGTAATGGAGGGAGGAGAATCTCCCTTGGATGTGCTCTCTAGAGCTGCTACAATGGTCCAAGAGAATCAACAGGCCTTAATCAATTCAGGTGTGTATTTTTAATTATATAGATGGGTTTAATTTTAATTCTAAATTCTAAATAATTATTGGTACGTCACGGTCTTGGTCTTGGTACTTGTTTCAAGGAGTTGCCCTCATTTAAACTCAGACGTATGTTTTTTTTAATAATAATAATAATAATAATAATAATAAATAAAATATAATAGAGTTTATTATTTTAATTTCTAAGGTCGTCAGTGTATAATTTACGTTTTAGAAATTCGAGAAAAAACTGATAAATATGAAAACATTATTATTTTTTTTTGAAATTTATTTACATATACTTTTATCGATATTTATGAAATTGTAGGTAGACAATTTTTGAAACAGAAGGTCATAAAAAACCATGACAATAGGCATTGTAATTTAGTATGATATAGAAAGTCTGATTTTTTGTGGGTTTTATTGGAATTTATTGAAAAATTAAAGCGTACAAATTACAAAATTTAATCAAATTTTAATCATTTGCAATTATTTTACTTCATGTCCAAATTAATAAATTAATCAATTAAATAACTAATTAATACGGTACATGTATAGAAAATGTGCTTCAATAGAAATGGAAAACAAAAGCGAAAGCAAAACGATTTTTCTTTCAGCACACATAAAAATATTTCTCATATTTTTAATGAATCGGGACAATTTTGATAAATAGATGTCTAAAATAATTAAAAACTGGATATAATTAATTAAAAATGTTTGAAAAATATACAATTAATTCGTGTTTTTTTTTATATATATGTATATTCGAAGTTTGTTTTTTCCTGTATAAAAGTACAGTTTTGCTTGAATTTCCTGGAAATGCGTGAAATGTTTTAACAAAAATGTAATTAAAATAATCATCTTTGACAAGTGATGATTTATACTTCTTCTATTTCAAGGAAAGAATGGTAAAAAAATTTGAATGCTTTACAAAAAAAAAGGATGTTGGTAAGGGATCTTTCCAATAAATCCATAGTCCGAGCCTAGGTGGTTAAATTGATGCTGTTCAACTTCTTTTTTTATGAAAACCCTAGTTAATATCACTCGAATTGTCATAAAACTAAAAATGCGTAAGCTTCAGACCTCCATTTCGTAGTCACATAATTTTTACTAGTGCCTAAAGTCTAATTTTTCCCAAATTTGTAATCACTACAGTGCATGCCCTGACAAGTGGAAGTTACGCTTTATGAAACTGAGTTGGTGATGAGTGAAGAGACTTGGTATATTCCTTATATAATTTTTTCCAAGAAAACACCGTTTCTACTTTTTTAAGCTATGTAGATACTAATAATTTTACTATAATTAAAGGGTTAGAGATCAAGGCCTCCACCGAGATGGTCGGAGTTCGATCCTCCTAGGTATATAGCTTGGTTTTTTCTTAATTCAAATACTTCAGCGTATGCATGAATGGCCTCCGCGGGGTTATTTTTGCTGCTTCCAACCGTTTATGCTGCTCAGGACTATCGTGCTAGTTAGCTCAAGTCAAGTCCTGGTCATTTAGTACTGTATTCTATATTTCCAATTATATTTATTCACTTCTTATCTGCTACCTTGTTGGCTCCAAATACCTTTACTGTTATAAGTATTGGCAAACAAAATAAACATGCACCGATGGGCGGAAATTCATTCAGCATGAGTAGAAGTGACTGCAAATTTGGAGAACGTTGGACTCTAGACACTAGTTTATTTTCGATCATACCAATAAAGTTTGTTTTTTCTTACAATTTCTTGTAAAGAGAAAAAGGGCCTGGAAGTAATTGGTTGCAGGCCTTCATAATCCGGTTGTAATGCTGATGACGCGCATTTATTGTTCAACAATAGACACAATCGTCAAATAAAGAATTGATTTCATAAATGTAGGCGTGAAATTAAAAAGAAAGTGTCAAATTAGATGTCTTATTATTGTTGATAATGTCAAAAATTATACAGTTCAACGAGAGGCAGGTACAGTCTCAAGGTTCCTACAATTTAATATTGGGACACTTTTGAAGTATAGTTGGCGCACTAACTTGTGCGACTGGTTTTTAAAATTAGAAAATCATTAGAAAATTCGTTTTAGGGGCCCTTTAAAGTTGTCGATGAAATTAAAATCATTCAATTTTAATTCGTCAAAACCCTTAAAATACTACATTAATTCTTAAAATAAAATTCTTAAATTAAAATTGATTTTCGTCATATTAATGTCTCCAAATACCTTTTTTCGTTTTCCCATTGTTTCATATTGCAAATTAGGAAATATTAAATTCAAATTGGCAAATTTTTTTCCATGTGTTGATTTCATCGACTGAACTGTTCGTCTTTTGAAATTTTCCTTCGAAAGAAGAAAAATTTCGAGACGAATTATTAGTTTACACAACTTCGTTTTATTAACTTAAATTTGCTCAAGTTTAAGGGAAGATTTTGTTTCTTTGCTAAATCTTCACTTTCGACTTTTTCTTCATTCACTGGAGATTTAAATATGCCTTTTTAAAATGCATTTTTTTTTTAAAGAAGGTAACTTAAGTTAAACTGAAAAATAATACTCAATACTAAATCACACACACTGGTCTGTATACAAAAAGGGTTAGGTATGTCGAGTTGACCAAAATCTTTTTGTTAACCATGCTTAAAGATGGATCCTGAGTTTTGATGCATTGGTCTTATTGTATAATGGCAAACCACTGAATATTGTAAGAAAAAAAAATGTGTTACATTCATTTCTAATGATAAGGAGTTATAAACTCAAATGAAAATTTGTTGAAAAAATTACTTAGTTTGTCTGAAAAGACGTAAAAATTCAATGTCTGATCCATTTCAAAGCCAGTTTTTCATCTTTCTCCTTTGTTTATTGAGGCTATATTATAGTAGACCAAATTTCGTATCGATTTTATGGCCTGATGACTTTATGACTTCTAGAATTATTACAATAATTTAACAAAGGATTTTGAACTAGTAGAAAATATTTAACTCGTTGTAAATCACCATAGGCCTAGAGACAAAACATCTGTTCAAAATTTTTATAGGAAAGCAATTTATTAGGGGTAAACGATAAAGTTTGAAAGAAATTTCTATAAGATTTCTGAATAAATATTTTGCATTAAATATCATATTTTTAGTTCATATATTGTTATACGAATATTCACAATAGGTATTATTTAGATTGTGAGGTGAGAATTTGATAAAATGTTCTGTAAGAAGAGAAATATCTAATGAAAATAATAATACCTTAATAGTATTGCATTGTTTTCAATTTCTCCGCATCACAGACACGTTCTATAATCTCGGTAATGATATAAACACCATCATTGTACATAGATGAAGTTGAAGAAGACATTGCTGATGTTGAGTTGAATGAAGGCCCTGAAGATGTAGTCGTAAATGTAGATGCAGATAGGATTGCCAAGAATAGTAGATCAATCGAAGCAAATTATTTGAATATTTCGGGTATAGCGAGAAAAAGAAGAAAGCAAAGAGTTAATTCGAACTCTCCACTTTTCATTGTAGAATGTGAAGCAAGGATAGCACTCAACAATATAATTTGGTACAAACTGGTACATTCAATTACAGTTAAAAGTCTCAAAGATGACGTGAGTTTTCCTTGCCAAGTGAGACATAAAGGAAGATTTATCACAGCCTAAGATTCAAGTTTAAGAGATTAGATAAAACTTAAGAGAGCTTGTGATACGGACAGATTGAAAAGTATTATTATTTTCATTAAAAAAAAATCTATATTTTATTAAATAATATGGGGAATATTTGCGTAACAATATGATTTAAAAATGTGATAATGCAAAATATTTATTCAGATATCCTATAGAAATTTCTTTCGAACGTCATCGTTTACCCTAAAAAATTCCTCTCCTATAAAAAATTTAAACGTATGTTTTGTCCATCAACCATCTCTAGGTCTAGGTGATTCACAAATAGTTGTATATTTGCTACTAGTTGAAGTTCCTTTGTTAAATCATTACAAGAGTTGTCGAAATCATAAAGTCATTAGGCCATAAAATCGATACGAAATTTGGTCTACTATACTATGGTCGTCGGTCCACTTGTTGAGGTAATTATTTTTTACAAAGGATTGAATATTTTAGAAAGAAAACTCTTTCATTGGTTTCCAATTGTAATGAGCAATAATTTCTAGTGAAATTTTTTTGGAAAATTCAACAACAGTGGACCTTAACAGAATTGAATAAAATTTTAGCTAGTTATAGACTTGATGTCTGTATGGATTACTTTTTCCAGTTTTCCAGAAGGCATGATAAGACAATTTATTTATTGGAAAGTGGATGAAAATGTAGAAAAATGAATTCCATACAAACATTGAACACATTATCCTTTATAATTCTTATAAGTTCCATTCAATATTCTGTTGTCATTAGGAAGTAAGGAAAACGGAAAAATTGATTGAATGGGGAATTAAAAAAATGTATACATCTGAATTTGATGTTATTTTTTAATCTCATAATTCTCATCATGTAACTAAGGAAAATAACAAAAATATTTAAGTGAAACAAAAAAGACTGAATATTTGGCACACGAATTGACTATACGTATTTCAAATAGTTTTTGTTTTTGTTGACTACCATAAATTTTGATTTTAAATGAGTGGAAAAAATACAAGAAAAACTACGATGAAAGTTACGCCACTGGATTTTATGTACATTAAATATATGCAGTAGTACCTTTACATATCAGGATTTAATAAATAATAATTTAAGTGTTTATATAAAGTAAAGTTATTTATTACTTTAAGGATCAAATCGAATGGAATGCGTGAAATTTTCAACTATTTAACTTGATTATGTTACATAAATAAGTAATCTTTAACACACCCACATATAAACACATATAGCACACAAAAGAATTTTTTCCTCTAAAATGAAAAAAAAAATACAGTTTTTTTTTTGTAATGAAAAAATAATTTCTTTCCAATTTATCTTCATGGTAGATTCAAGTTTTAAAGATTGGTATGCGAGACTGGCTATTATATGAGACTATTATATACGATAAGAACTTGAATTTATCCCCTGCTATTCTACCTTGACCTCATCAACATCATCATCATTATTTTCTATATTTTGCCATAAATATTTTATCAATAATTTTACATAATAAATCATTGGAAATTGATTCCAGAATAAATTCTTCAAGTTTTTCAGTTAACGATGAATGTTGTCGTGAGTGTTGACAGCACATGCCTAATAACCATTCTTGAAATGTTTGAAATAATTATCAATTTATTAAAACAACGTTTTTGTTTGTTTGGTAGTTTGATGAAATTGTATTTTTGTTTTATTTTTGAATAGTGATGCCGACGAGATGAGAATCTCTCATATCTTTCGAGATGAGACGAGATAAACTTTTCTTGAAATTGTTGTCTCTTAAAAAGATTTAATTAATATTTGTATTGAATTGAAAGCAAATCTCAAAAACCCAGTACATTTAAAATCGAAATTTTCAAAATAACTCTTACATTTTTGAAAATAACCATAACAAATTATATATATTTGGAATCAGAAAAAAATAAGCAATTTAATCAGCAATAGATTAAATATATGTTCCATTTAAAAAAACACAGGTTTGTGTTATATTTCAAAAACGGTGAAAGCTAGAGAAAATCTAAATAATTAATCAGAATCAGCTTAAAAGACTACATTAAAAATAGTGAAAAGAAAATAAACTTTTTTGATAGCCTCCGAGATATGAGGCATCTTTGATTTCACAAAAAAATGAAAAACCTGAAATAACTCAAAAACAAAAGAACATAACAAAAATCTAATTTCACCATCTAAATAGTCTTGAAAAAGTAGGACAGGAATGTTCTATCCGTTATTTTGTACGATCTCTCCTTTTAGGAGGTACCGTACAAAACCATCGAAAATGGGCCAGCCTGTACATCAATACGTATAGGGTTGAGGGGGGCAAAACGGGGATGGGGGATCCAAATGAAGTACCCCTAAAATTCAGTAACATTTTTTATGAAGTGAAACTTCTTTAGCCGCGCTTGGGTAGTAAATATTTTTCAATGTATTTTCCCTATGTAACGAAAATACGAGACCCCATGGGGGGAAACACTTCTCCTCCAACAGACAGCTGAGAGGGCAGAGTGGGGTAGTTGCCAATAGCGTTGCTTATACTCTGTCAGTTCTGCCAACTGTGTAAAATAAAGTTGGTGTCATTGATCGATGTACAGCGCCCTCTGGAACGAAACTAAAATTTCAAGGCTTACCGCGATGTATAATTTTTATATTTATAAATTAATTAATGGCGTTAAATTACAACTACAGAACAAAAACGAGCCTTCAGGTAACGACAGAAAGAAAATAAACTAAGAAAAAAAATGAACTTCATCTCCAACCTAAGAAGTTTCACTTCTAACGCGCGGCGTTCCACACACTTTAAATTTTTTGTTTTTCTCTAAATGTCTCTAAAATGCTCAAAAGTTGGTTCTACCATTATTTTACGTTATCTTATGTGATAAAATGAATTTTGAAAAATCTCGAAAATTTTTTTTACTAATTTAATATTTCCTAAAATCTATTTACAATAATCACAACTAAATTCAAGATCTTCATCTAAGATACCTGCACATGAGTCGTGAGCCCACTCATTACAATTATGACATTGCCTCCATGATTTTTATTTAATAATTTAATTTTATTATAAAATTTTTCATCGCATTATTTGGAGGGGCACCCCATTTTGATTTATCTACTTTAATTCCACTTAAAAAAAGGAAGATTCGACATATTTACGTCTGAATACTAAATATTTTCTTAAGTACCCCGTTTTGCCCCCACTTGCCCTATATTGATATATATCCTGAATTTTTGAGAATACACCTTAAATTAGACATGCTTTGGTGAGTGGGCTTTCCTACATATTATTTGCACTATGAGTAAAACACCGTGTTCACTTTTGAGTTAAAAAATACTAGAAGTGGTATGAGCGTATTAAGGGCCAATTCTACAATCAATTTCTGTCAGAATATCAGGTAGGATAAAACACTTGTAGGCTCTTAGTATAGAAGTTTTTTACAAGGATTGAAAAAAAGAAAATAACGATTTCTTAATTTTCGAATATTTTTCAGAGGGTTTATAAACAAAATGCACGGCAGACGATTTTATACACCCTTGAAAAAAACTTACGCTCCAATTAATTAGTTAAAGTTAAGGAAAAAACCACGCTTATTTATTTATTTATATTATTATAAAAACGTCCTGTACGTAATTTAAAAACAATTATCGATTGTTTATTTTATTGCTGGTGTGATGATTATCGTTTAGATAAATTTATCATTGTTGTTATTACTTATTGCTTAGTTAAAATTCTATTTTTTTCCTCGTAAAATAGAATGATTGTTATGTTTAAAAAACTATAAATAAATAAACAAAAATAATAATAAATCTTGGTACACTTTTTTGCCAAGGATTTCTTGATTTTAGATTTGTCTTTACCATATTTGTTTTGAATTTTCATGGGAATGAGTTCACATATTTTCATAATTTAATCATCGAAAATCGTTTTATTTTACATGAAAAAAGGTTATTTTTGGCGATTTAAACATAAATATATAATGCCACCGACGAAATTTATCTTTACTTCTATGAAAAGAGAAGCAGATAAATCAGTAATTTCGCGCTAACAATAATCAGAGGTCTTCAATTTAAATTACTTCTCGGTGAAATTCACGCCTCTGACAAAGGGCAGAAGAATATAAACATTAACACGATCTATTTTCGTCCATAATTTAAAAATTACTTTTTGAATAAAAGTGCAGTCAGTGGGCCCGCCAGTTTGAAATCACTGGCCTGAATCAAGTTTCCTATATTATTTTAACAGATGTTCTTTAGTGTGAAACATATAAGAGCAAACTTTTTAAAGGATGCGAGCCGCAATATGTTTCAATTACCGTCTTTCACGATATGTTGTAGATTGTATGAAAAATCGATACATCTATACTTCTGTCACATAAGTCATCTGATTTCTACATTGTGTATGTGTGAAATACTGGCGGAGTCTTAAGCATGCGACTGATGCGGCTATAGTAGCGTAGCGAGTCGCGCGGTTTGAGAGGCCTATAAATCGCTGAGGCCTTTAAAAAAATTTATTCGTAACACGATGAATCAGATTTTAATTGACAGTAATGGGTGTGCTGTAGTAATTAAAGCAGAACAACACCTATTGTTACAATTATTACTGGGAAGCAATCCTTCGAAATTTTCTCTAGTCGAGTAGAGGAGGGACTCCAAAATCTTTTGACTTAAGCCAGTTCTACACATGCAAGAAAAACTTTGGAAGTTGTGTTCGATTACACATGCAAGTGTCAATAATCTTAACTCGTGTAAATCCATAAGTCACAATTTTATTCAGGGCGAGCAACCTTAAAATTTTTCCGTATTGTTTCTGAGGTTTAGTTTACCAGGGGTATATCAGGGAGCAGCATTTGTACTTAAGCATATAGTCACTATTATCTTAAAGTTGGCAGTACCCTTATCAAGCTAGTACGTAAGCGTAAGTTGCATTTTAAATGGGAAGTTGACAGAAAAATAGAACAAGTGCCAACTTTTCTTCCCAAGTTTTGATTTTGGAAGTTTGCCTTACGAGTGGCAGCTGCCTCTTTCCGTGACGTACGTTTGTGCGAGAGAGAAACAACTTTCAAAGTTTTTCTTGCATGTATAGAACAGCCTTTAGAGGCACTTTCTACAAAATAGATTTAAATTACGACTTTTTTGTTCGAATTATAAATCAATTTATTTTTTGTTTTAACTCTTTAAAACCCGAAGAAAAGCTACAAGTAACATTAGGACAAGTTTATTTACGTTAGCGTTAACACTGATTAAAGCATTGAATTGTAATAATTAGAAGGCTTATAAGTGAGTACCGTTTGCACCTAGATATTTGAATACTTACAAAAAGTTAAGAAGTGCTTAGGAGATTTGGGGGGTTCTAAAATGATACTTTTCTGTCATTAACCATAATTTAAAATTTACTTAGGGAACGTTCAAGTATTACGTAACATCGTTGCCAGGGGGAGGGGTTAAGTCAAGCGTTGTTAGTGTGTTATGCTGCAAAGAGTGTTATGGGAAAGATACGATATGATAGGGAAGGGGGGCGAAAAATTTTGAAAAAAAACGTTACGTAATATTTGAACGTTCCCTTACTCTTATTAATAAAAGTTGACCGTCTGTTCATAAAGATTTTAGCTATAGTAATATTTTTCATAATTTTTTTCCAAATTGGAAGCAGTTGAGTACCGTTTTAAGTTGGGTAATGAAATTTATGTTCCAACAATTAACTTAATTTGGCAAGCTTGGCTTAAGTTGAAATTTAGGTACGGAATCGGACCTAATAAAGACACTTATTATTATTTTTCTAGCCATTGAGCTCCTCCGATTCATCTTAAATTTTTTAATGCCCGCTTAAACATTGAGAATCTTATTGTTTGTTCATATAAGATTCAAATGAATTAAGGAAAACTTAAATCTGAATTAAAGCAAGATAAGTCTAATACAGGGTGTCGCAGCTAACAGTTTCATCTCAAATATCTTGTTCGTGTATTGAAGCATAAAAGTATCTAAAGAAATTAGACTACAATTTCTATACCTCGATCGAGCGATAAGATTTCCTTTCTGGATACTTTGTAAATGCCAATATAAAATCTCGAAAACAGGGCCGGCGTAAGGCAGGTTCAGCGCGTTCGCCGGAATCCGGCCCCGAGTTTAAGGAGGCTCCGCGCTCTACGAAAATCACGCAAAAATAGTTGCATTTGAATATGTATTCAGGCTCCGCAAAACGTTTGAATCCGGTCCCGCAGAAGGTCACGCTGGCTCTGCTCGAAAATTACTTAATATTAGGAAACCAATCACCTGCAATGAATACTGCAAATGAGATTGATATTTTGAAAATATATCATTTGTTGCTGAAAAAATAAGTGGACTTGCTCTAGGATCAATAATTTGTTCATTGATGAAAAAATACTTGAAATTTTCAAGTAATATTTATTTCATTGTATTTAAAAGCATTTTCAAGTATTTATTGCAGGTGTTTAGTTTCCTAATATTGAGTAATTTTCGAGATCTTATATGACGTTTTGGCATATCCAAAACAGCTAGAAGCATATAGATATTGTAGTCTAATTTCTTTAGACACTTTTCTATTTGAGGTGGAACTGTTAGCTAGGACATCCTGTACACTACAACTATTATAATAAAAGCCTGATATAAGTACAAAGCAAATTCTGATTTTAGGATTTGTAGTTGATGATAAATTGAGCCAAATTAATATACGGAGATATCGTTTATCTCTTTATTAACAATTATAATTTTATTCTATTGTTGCTATCAACTTCTAAATATTATGAATACATAATTACACCGGAATTAATAAAATATATTCAAAAATAGTATTGACTATTATTATTGTGTCCAAAAATGGAATAGATACTGATTTCCGATAGTTAAACGTGTCCAGCATGGATATTTGAACAAATTGTGAAAGTTATTTTTAATCATTTGATGAATATGAAATGTTTTTTTTTTATTAGAAAGATTTAGGTTTATAATTACTATTATTATTTTAGATTTTTTTCCTCAAAAATTTCACATTTTCAGATTTGCAAAAGACTCATTTCACCAATCTCTTCCTAGGAATAAAACATAATAAAAATAAAAGAATTACAGTCAGCACTATTGCAATTGATTTTTAGCGACAATTCTAAGATAATGAGATCACAATTTTACATCATTTTGTTCTACGAAAGATCGACAACATTAAACAGGAGCGTAGCTTATGTTATTTGCAATTTATAAATAAAATTTCCATTAGTTCATAAGAAGATCTCGATTTAGTCTAAATTAACAGAATCGCCGTATTTAAGCCGTAATTTAGATAAAATGTTGGATTTTTTTTTTCGATAATTTTTCCTGGTAAAGATATATCTACGCCGCCTCTGGTAATCTTAGTGGTGGTCTTTGTTTTTGTTGTCACATCCCTCCTTAGGAGACTCATCAGTATAATAATCGACCTTGCTATATTTACTACTTCATTAGATCAACATATCTTTCAAATTAAAAGTAGAATTTCTTCACGTCTACGTTTTATTCGTGGTCTTCTATAATTATCTTTTAAAATGTGTTGGAAAATTTAATTTTAATAGTGGATTTAAGACAAAAAATATATATATAAAAAAAAACGAAAGAACCGGTCAAAAAAATTCTCTGAACAAACGAAAGTCAACCTTAAAAATTGTACCAATAAGACAATACGTTCTGGATGAATTAAAAGAAAACAAAAAAGCAACTAATTACGTATACCTGAGAAAACGTCTTTTCTACCTGACCAGTCAGAGGTTCTTATGAATGAAGAGGCAAGGTTACTATTTCGAGACTACTCCGCGGTGTCTTACACAATGTCTTTCAGTGTTTCGTTGGCTGAAAATTAAGTAACAATTGTGAATTAAAAGTGACAAATTTTAATTGTGGTTTTAAATTTTTGTTTTAATTGTTTCTTTTAAATACGAAAATTTGTAATGGAACTTCCATCGGTTTTCGTGAAAGAGTTAATGAAAGTCTCTTTGATGATGGCAAAAATCGAAAATAAGGAAAAACGGGTTTTCTGGCAACCGTGGCTCGATTATCCAGGTATTAATTCATTATTTTTTTTTACAAATAGTCAACCGCTAATTGCTGTAAAAATTTTCTATTTTATAGTTATATCGTTGATGGTATTTTTCATTTATTGTTGTCATTATTGTTATCAGTAATAATTATATTTAATTTTTTTGTATGGTTGAATTTATTTCGTTAATTTTATTATTCGGTATATCGTTTGATGAATGATGTATAATTAAATGAATTCTTTGGTTGGCCGACAATGATCGGTATAAATACCGGATGTTGTTCATCTTCTGTTTTAATTCGTGGTGCGCCCTGTCTTCAACGGCCTTGGTAGGTCGTAGACTGTGACAGAGTCAATCTAAGAAAATTCCTAAAATTCTTCCATCGGTTCTCAACAGAATTTCTAATAAAACTTCAAACGTAATTCGACTAATTTCAAATAAGTTTTGCAAAAATTGTTAGAGTCAAGTGTTTATTTGAGTTATTCCCACCATTTTATGCCTTCAAGTAAATTGGGAAATTTTGGATTTTTATCTCTTCTTTGGTAACCTGCTAAACTCCAACAAGGTGACGTACTTTTATATACTTATAGTACCTCCGCAAAAAAATGTTGAATGTTTTTAGTTCGTAGAGCTATCAGCGAACAATTATATCCTGTAGCGTAATGAGTTTTCGAGAAAATCTACGTTTCTTTATATCTCCCAAAAAAGAAAACAGGATTTTCATTATAAGTATTGTTATCGAATGCAACATCGATTGTGTGTCGAATTTTTCAAGCAGTTATTTTATGTGTGGCATTCCACAACCTATGTACCCTGGAAAAAATGATTATCTGTGCAGTGGCGTAATACATACAGTGAAGTTTCACTAATCTGGATCAATTGAGACAGAGGCAATCCGAATTATTATAGTGAAACATCCAGTTTATCGAATTTAGTAATTCAAAATATAAACTAATATATATACAGGGTATTTTTTCTAAAGGGTGAGGGTCCCATCTCCCATTAGCCGTTAAGTAAGAGGAATAAAAGTCTCAAGAATGTGTAGAGCATCGAATATAAAAAGAACCCATGGCATCACAGACTTTGTAGCTAATCGGAAAATTGGGAAAATCGTTCGTACATCAAAACAACTACCACCTAAGAATGCTGTCGATACATGAAATTGAAATATGTTTTTTTCATTTCTTAATCTCGTCAAATTTACTTATTAGTCAAGCTATTTTTCAAATGGCATGCTCTAAACTTGGATTATAATATGCCTAATGATTCTTTCGCGTTTAATAACATAAAACGATTAGGTATTTTATAAAACGACTGATTTTAGAATATGCCGGCGACATATCATAAGTCGATACAACTCCCAATCCATTTTTACACTGTCAGAACCCATAATTGGGCCGTGCCGCAATGGTTGTATTCCACTGCTACATACAGGGTGTCAATATTCATATATAGTGAAGCCTCTATTTATGGAAACCTCCCTAAGGATGCGTTCATGACGGAGATATCTCATTACGATACCTCGCGGCCTCGTCGTTTACATCGCTACCTAGATACTAAAACAGAACTATGTTTTAGAAATGGAGTGTGCATAGCGAACGATGGTTTACTGTGCTACATTACGTTCTAAAACATTTCGTTTTGGTATCTAGGTAACCATGTAAACAACAAGGCAACGCGATAGCGCGGTATCGCAGTGAGATATCTACGAGATGAACATACCCTAATACAGACCCCTAATACCCGCTTCTACGGACAATTTTGCCAACATACATACTAAATCTTATACATGGAGTTTTCAACTTCCAGAACCTCTTTAATAGGGACACCTCCTACTCCGGACACTTTTTCCAAGTCCCTTGGCTGTCCTTATTAGAGAAGTTTTACTGTATTCACGTAGGATATGCGATTCGATTCGCGTTAAATGTCGTTGACTATTCATAATTTTAGCAGCAAACGTTGTAATAAATTATTATATTTGAAAGAAGGTAGAATATTTGTCTCATGGCTTGAGATTTGCCTTTAAATCAGTGGAGTCCGATTCAAATCGATTGATGGGTCAAAAAAAAAATTTTGCTGAGCGAAGAATGGGATTTCGCCGTAAATTAATTAATTAATGTTGCAATTATTACTATAAGTCTTTTTTGTGCGGGAACTGAAGACGATTTCAGAATTTTTCTGCGAGCCTGTAAGGTAAAAGAAAACTGAAAACAATATTTTACAGCTATCTTGTGTTCAGCTTTTAGTATTGAAAAAACAACTTCTATACAATTACGCTTACAATTGGTTAAAGAATTTAATTCTATTTGCAAAAAATTGACTTGCAATTAGAAGGGGAAAACTGTCAATTTTTATTTTGATATTATATTAGTGCAGTGTTTCCCAAACTTTCGACATATATGTACCCCTTCTATAATTTTCGTAACACTGTGTACCCGTCGTCAAAAAAATGCATACACTTTAATAATAATAATCATCATAATAAGTCGCTTGTTGCACCAGACGCAGCAAAAGCCCCGAGCCGCATGTACCCCTTCAAACTCTTCGCGTACCCCAGGGGGTACGCTTACCACACTTTGGGAAACACTATATTAGTGGAAAGTCCAATGAAGGTTTCCTTCCTGAACGGTAAATAGAACAAAATCAGTATTTTTGTTAGTTTGGCAAAAATTTCAATCTTGCTCTCCAGCACAATCATTTGAACTTACAAAATCTGGACTATCAATTGGCTTTAATTAACCAATTGCGTTTAGATAATAATGAACTTTTTCTTTTCTATTTTAGAATAAAAAGCCTAATAATTGTAGCAACAGTTTCTATTTTACTCAATTATAATGCTAATGAGTAAATCAATTGGAAGAATAAGTCGTACTTTCTTACAAACGGGACATGATCTTGGCAAAACGTAAAAATTATTTGCCGCTTTGCCTAATGAAGATTGGCAAGTGAAATTAACGGTCTAGTACGACGGGCGGTGATCCACTGTTGTTGATTTGTGCACCGTTGACTTTTGATTTTTTTTTCACAAAGGACGGAACATTTTAAGGAGGGAAGCCTTTAATATTCGTCTCAAATGGTAATGAGCCATAAACTCAAATCAAAATTTTTTGGAAAACTTATTTAGTTTGCTAAAATTCTTTAACAATCCCGACTTAAATCAATCTTTTCGTCTTTCTCTTTTGTTTATTAATAGAATTGAATTAAAGTGTTTGATGGCGGTGTGGATTTATTTTTCCATTTTCTAGAAAAAGCAAAGAATTCTTTTAAACAATTCTTATTTATCTGGGAAAGCAAATCCTTACCGACATCAAGCACTTAAACATTCAATTCTGTTAATAAATAAAAAAATGCGACGTCAAAATCGATTCAAATTTGTATTGTCATTGAATTTTAACGTCTTATGGGAACACTAAATAAGTTTTCCAAGAAATTTTCATTTGAGATTATTACCATTGAAAACGATTCTAAAAAGTTCTATCCTTTGTTTTAAAAAAAATTGAAGTGCATGGAACGCCGCGCGTTAGAAGTGAAACTTTTTAGGCTAGAGATAAAGTTCGTTTTTTTTATTAGTTTATTTTCTTTGTATCGTTGCCTGAAGGCTGTAGTTAGCTTTTTCTTCATTTCACTTATCTCAAAACAATATTCATATATAATCTAACGCCATTAATTAATTTATAAATGCAAAAATCATAAATCGCGGTAGGCCAAGAAATTTTAGTGTCGTTCCACAATTGGCAGAACTGATAGAGAGAGTCTAGAAGCGGCGCTATGGCAACGCCCCCACTCCTCCCTCTCAACTGTCTGCTAGAGAGGAAGGGTTCCCCTTACGTGGTCTCGCATTCTCGTTACGCTTCCGAACAAATTTACTACCCTACCGCGCCTAAAGAAGTTTTACTTTAAAAATAAGTCAACTGAACAACAGATCGTAGATCGTTGCCCGTCGCGAAATATGTAGTGAAGTATGTAAAGAGGAGATAGAGACTTACTAAGGGAATTTTTAAGAGATCACATCCACAGAATCAATTCGAATGGCGTGATCTCTAATTTGGACGACACAAAGAAATCACTGTGATTTCGATAAAAGTGAAAATATCTAATTAGAAAATCAATTTCCTAAAAAGTAGATGAGGATGAGATTTTTGACGTCATTAAGTATTATTTTGTTAAACGAGGGAGGCCAGTGATTTTCTTAAATCAATACTCTAATTAGTTATTTAGTGGAGGGGTTCACAAAGTTTTTCTTAGGTGGGTCAATTTAGTACTTCCCAAACTTCTTTCCGGGGCAATTTTCATAATATTTTATTATTTATTTCATTGTTTATTCATTCATGATTTAATAAAAATCGATTAACAGGGTTTGCGGGCCCCGTATTAGCGTATTTGGTTCACGGACCGAAATTTGGATATTCAAGTTTTGGTGTTATTTACGGTGGCGTAACTAAGGGTGGGTTTAGTGGAGCTTGTGAACATACCTTCTACACTTTAAAACGCTTGAAAACTTGTATTCGAAACTCGAAAAAAAAATAGCATTAATAAGCATTGAATCTGAAATAAACTATAAACATTGTTGTTATAGTGGCATCAAAACTGGAAAATCATGCTACAATGAGTGAGCTTCTTGTTTTTTAAATTAAAGCGGAGAAAATAACTTCATAAGATAAATGCGCCCACCCAAAAATTTAGTGGCCCACCTGTGAGACCACCCAAAATTTGATGCTAGTTCCGCCACTGGTTATTTCGATTTATTACGGTTAATTTGACCGTTTTTAGAATAGATATTTTAAATAAAGTAGTTTATTTATGTATTTTTTCTGTTGATTATTTTTAGAAGATTCATCAAAACAGTCAAACAAACAATTACCGACAACAAAATGGAAACGTGATCGCCGTTCCCGTTTACCAGAATATACACGTAAATCAGATCCAAAAATTACAGAAACTTTTGGTGATTCAACAATAAATTCAATAACAACAACAACATCAACAATCGATACAACAACAGCAACAACAACAACAACGATGCCACCAACAACAAATAATCAAGAATCATCAAATGGTCCACTTGATATGAGTGTACGACAAAGGGGATTGCCACCACCCTCTTATAATCAAACTATTAACAACCCCAGTTATCGATGTGGCAATATTAGATATCGATCGTCTGTTATACAAAATAATCGTGAAGAATTGCCGCCAGGTTATTGATTTTGATGTTCAATTATAAATTGTATTTTATTATTTAATTTAAAAATAATTTTGCAGGTATTTCAATGTGTGATCCAATAATTGATGAACATTTTCGTAGATCATTAGGTAATGATTATCTGACATTATTCTCAAACAATAATAATAATATGACAAAAGAGACAATTCCAATAAAACAAACACCAATACCACCGAAAATTCCAACAACTAATGTGATCGAATTGATGGATACCGCCGGTCTGTCTGTTGATGATCATTTCGCTAAAGCTTTAGGTGACACTTGGTTGAAACTAAACAAAAAAGAACAGGAAATTAAAAATAATAACAATAATAATGAGAATTTGGTATCAATTTGAATTGGTTTTTACGTCGTTTTCAAATTAATGGAATTCTTATAGAGTTTGATACAACAATAGGTCGAATTTATGTACAAAATATACGTGTAATTTTCCAATTTCTGTTATTTTTGGATATTATATCCAATTATTGTAAATATTATTATTATTCTCAAATATTGGTGTAAATAATTTCTTTGTAAATAATTAATTTAGTTTCTAATAATTAGTTTGATTAGTGTGAATTATTTCGTATAGTTGAATTAAAACGTACCGATTTTAAAGTTGTTGTCGTTCAGCTCGTTGTCGCACATCTTTGGTAGGTGTTTCGTATTTTGTTGGTATTTGGTATAAGAACTGATTTCGTATGGTGCTAGAGTTGTTTCAATGATATCTTACCACCACAAGAAAACAGTACTCACAGCCAAATTGTGCAAATGCAATTATTCAAAAACGGACACTTGAAAATTTGTTGTGTTTAAGTAGAAATCTGTTGTCACACTGATATACTTTATAACAACAAAATAAAAGTAAAAGGTAAAATTTAAAACCGTCTAAACAAAAGTTTTGATTTTACTTCACAATTCAATCGTCCTTTAGTACTAAATTACCGCGTTCTATATTTCTTTCCTCTCACGTTCTGTTTGGCTGTTTTTTCCCTTCCACCACCGCTCTATTCCTGTTTCTTTTTGTGTTTTATTTTCCCCATATTGGGTTTCTCTATGGTATCGGATTTTGTGGTAATTCTCTTGTGACTTTCCC
Organism: Epicauta chinensis; assembly: GCA_021725515.1. NCBI lineage: Eukaryota > Metazoa > Arthropoda > Insecta > Coleoptera > Meloidae > Epicauta > Epicauta chinensis. The sequence goes on from JAEDXX010000519.1 coordinate 24,161, forward strand.
AAAAAATCTTGATATCGCTCGCCTAGAATAGATCACTTTCAAATTAAATTACTTATGCAAAATTTCAATTGTCTTGTTGTATAATTTTTGGAAGATAGTTTATTTAAAAAGAAGCGCACATGGCCAACATGTAAAATAATTGTTGTAATTCGAGATGTTCAGCTGATTCATACAAGTACCTGCAGCATGTAATTCAATCATCTGGTAATAGATCAAATTTTCCAACGGAAGAAAAAGACAAAACAACTCGGTTTCCTGTTGTAGTTGCCAAACAGGTGTTAGAAAATTTGTTTATTAGATTTTCAACAATCTAAATTCCCATATATTGGCTTGTTATACCTCTTGTCGGGAGGTATCTTTTTTCGGCCGTATTTTGCGCCTAAAATACAAATTCACTTAACACTTCAACAACACAAAATCATTTGTTCTATTAATTTTTATTTTTATTTCAAATTAAAACTAATTATTATTATATTTGTTGGCTATTATTATTATTTTTGTTTTAATTATTATTGTTGATAGTAAAGCGCGAATTTTGATTGATCGCGTCTTAATGTCCATGAGTCACGATCCAGACTGATTTCACCATGCATGTGTTTTAGTGTGTAGTGGATGGCCGTTTGTTGCATCAATGGGGAATTGCATCGCCCCATTTGAAATTATAAAGACCAACCCTCTATGCTTATAATATAAATTCAATGCCATTATTTAGTTGTCTTACCGTTTTTACAATATTTAGGGGGAACTACTTTCGTCGTTTGTATTGTGTACCGTACACACTATATATGTATGAACGAATTTTTTCTAAAGGGGGCCTATTTTCGTTTGAACTTTTATTTGTGGAAAAAAAAAGGGTAAATAGTTGCTGAAGCACAATAGTTAGAAAAGGTACGAATTCCATTTAGAAATCGCTCATAGAATGGTCACAATGAGAAGTGTTTTTTTTTCCTTCAAGTGTAGTCTTGACGTTGTCCGATTCCCTCCTTTTGTTGATTTCACATCCTATTATTTCAAATTTTGGTGGATTTATTAAAAAAAAAGACTTTAATTAGATATAATGGTTATGTTAGAAAGGTAAAAATTTAGTAACATAAGGAATTTAGAGATTGTTTCAGTCCATGCAACTAACTTTCACAACTTCTTCAATATTATTAAAATATTGAAATGCAACTTTCAAAAAAGCTGAATTTACACGGGGAGAGTAACTAAAGCAAGTAGCTAAATTAGGCACTTGCTTTGTGTAAACGTTTGATTTAGTACTAAAGACGGTAACAAATTTACCGCAAGTAGATAGCCGCACCAGTGGCGGTTTCTCTTTATGGTCATTTGGTCAATGTCCCCCCAAAAAAATTGAAACTAAATTTAATTTAATTATAATAAATATATTTACTTTCGCGTTTAACGTTCACCTTTTTTATGCCTTATTTTCTTATTACTAGTCCTAATTTAAGTTTTATATCGTATATGCTTTTAATTTTCTATATCGATTGTATTTTTTAGCGGTTAGATTACTATCTGGCCGTAAGTTCAATTTGACCATATTCAGTTCTTATGGTATATGGGGATATACATGTAAAGAGAAACAGTGACAGATATATCGACTTTTTCAAGTACAAGAGAGAAGAACCTTTCAGTCCTATATCTACAATTGAGTCGACGGCCGAAGATTGTAAATCACTAATTCTTTAGGGTTGTTCTTTTCTTGGTACTGGAAAAATGCATTTGTTGAAAGTTTTTTCCGGAATTTAGATTTGAGATTTAGTTTATTACGAATAATTATGTGATATACATGTGCGTGTATAAATCAAAATAAGGGCGATTTTTTATTTCGAAATGAGTGTTATACAAGAAATAGTTGCGCTAACTGACTTCAACTATCCATAATTATATTATTGTCTTATCTTTTTTCATCCGATAATTTAGTTTTTTCCCACTCTGTTCCCTGAAAGTTGGAAAAGACTACTAATTACAAAAGTTACCCTCCATGTTAAAAACCCACGGGCCGCCACTGAGCCGCACTACAATAATATCAACTAAAACTACACATATAAAAACTCTAGACTTGTATAATTTTAATTTTTGTAAGTTCGATATAATTTTTTTGGTTTTTCTTTTCTTTAGTTGATAAATGATTAGAAAAAAATGTTGGAGTGAAAGCAGCAGGATAAGCATATGAAAACTGCACCAGCTTCGAATGAAAAGTTCTTACCTTGTGTTTATTTTTCTTTATTCAGTGTAGCTTTCCACCAAATCTCAGACCTATAACCTCTATACTAAGGGAGTTATGAGGATGGCATCCCCGAACGTTAAGAATTTTTTTCGGAAACTATTCGAGATAACTCAGTGAAATTGAAAATGCACATACTCGTCTGAGAACTACATATTATTTTTTTTCAGATTTTTTTAGAAACAGTAAAAAACGAGAAGTATATTTTTTGATGGTGGATTTTTATAATAACCATCAGAGTGACACCCATAAAAAATATATCTTATTTGTTAATTAGTTTGCTATCACACCTCAAATTTTCAAAACCGATTTAGAACTAGCTGATACTATAGTTGCATCCATGAATCAGCGTCAACAAAATACCATGCAAGAATTGCTTACAAATAAGAATTTAACTCGGTGTAAGAAATCTTTTACGAAATTATGCTCGACTTGTCTTATAGATTTTCTAGAACTGAGTGAAAATGATCTGAAAATATTTTTCACTGGTACTTATTTATCAGTTGTCTCAAGCAGTCTGTTATCTGGCCGAAATAATAACTGATAATGGACTAAAAGTGGAATTTTTAAAAGACCATGGCAGTATTGTCAAAGGGTACAATCACGGCACATTAAAAGAAAGGTATACAATTGTTTCATTCAGTATGAATCTAACTTGAATTGTTATAAGGGCATTCCAAGGTAGGATACTGCTCTGCCCCTGGTATATCCTCTTTGGTTTTATGAGCGGTTTTTGTATTTAAAGCAATGAGATTTGAATATTGTTTGTCCCTATTCCCTACTATACTACTAGCGCCACCGGTAGCGAATTTTTAAATTTTCGGGAAAAAGGTTCATTAAATTACGTTGTAGCCCGCCTCCGAACCTACGATACATGTTAACGCTTCCCCTCTTCCAATTCCCACCGCTAGATGGCAGTACCGGTACCAAGTCACCGCTACATCGCTAGCGCGCACAGTATATGCGTATATGTATGTACATCAGCGGTTTCCAAACTTTGTGCACTAACGCCCTCCTTATAAAAAATCGTATCTCTGCCGTCCTCCTTATAAAAAATCTTATCACTGACGCCCCCTCCCCACAATTGCAAAAAAAATGTATACAATTTGTAAATATTTTTTTTACTGAAAAAATAATTACCAAAGTCCGCACTTATACGGTTGTAGTGGGGTAGAACCCAACGTTGAGCTGGACGACAAGGCTGTTCGACACTGAAGAGCGAACCGTATTCTATACTTACGCACTAACATGACTCTGACCGCTTGAGAATTATTATTGTTGAAATATTACGTACAGTACCGAGCAGAAAAGTCAGTGTTCATATACAATGTCCATTATTTGGGAATTATGCTTCAAGCGCTTATCCTAAAAACCACGAGTTCATCAGAACAACGACGATATTTGCAATGAACCTGCGCCCCTCTGATGAATATTGCACGCCCCCCAGTTTGGAAACCGCTGATGTACGTAATACACTATCAGCATTTAATTGTTCTTGTCAGAATATAGAATTGTTACCACAGCTCTTTTTTATTGTATTTATTATAATAGCGACGTACTCGTTCGTTTGGTCTTTAGCCTAAGGGCGATGTTTTTCTTCTACTAATATTTGAAGAGACATTTTGCGCATAATTACTTCTTTTTGAGTAAATAAGTAAGTATATACGAGGACACACCACTCTTGACGCTGCTCTACTGTCGTTTTTCCCCTTAAGATCCATCATGGCCGATCTTGTAGTTGAAGAGGATGCAGGCCATATTGATGTGGATGTGGAAGAGATATTAAAGTGTGATGATAATAACTTTCATCAAGTCGATGTTTGAGACTTTAGGCAAAGTATGTCTTGAAACGCTGAAAAGTATCGTAAGGCTGTCTCCTTTTGCGGTAAGAATAACTAAAGTTTTGCCAGGAAAATTCCAAGCATAGGTATCAAAAGTTCACATATAAATGATTAATACAGATAAAATTTTATTCGAAAAAAAACAGTAAAATATAATTAAACGTTACTCTTGTGGTTATAAAATAATGACTTTTAGTTTATTTTCTATAATAAAACAATAAACCAATGCAATCGAATTTATTGATAATTTTATTACGTTTCTCCAATCAAGGACGTGTATATTATTGTCTGTTATGTTCTTTCAGAATTTTTTCTTTACTTTGACAAATACCATCATAACATACAAATCCATCTTTACAGACTACATTAGGTGGTGGTACCCCAATTAGAATACCTCCGCATGGTTCACCATCACCAACCAATTTTTTGCAAACATCACAACATGAACAAAAGCCACCTTTTTCCATAAATTCATTTGGACCACATTTATCGATTTTTGGACACTGCACATTATCACATGTACCTTCTATACAGACTATTGATAAATTTACATCAATCAATAGAATAATTAGGACGACAAAAAGTAATGCACGTCCAGCCATTGTGATAGTTTTGAAAACAATGCATGAAAGACTATTTATACGTTGACTTATCGATAAATTATTTATCGTTTTGCTTATGAATTATACATAAATATAAATGTTAATTGAATACGTATAAATATACCTCTTTTTGTTTTATGTCATAGGCTACACACACAACAAACGCCTATTACTGGAAGCGCCGGTAGATACCAAGAATGATTACATGCATTCAAATGGACTAGAACAGGGATGGTCAACAAGTCGATCGCCAAGACAATTTTGTTCGATTGCTCGCGATATCTCTATATAACTCAGCTAACATATTATAGTTCCTTTTTATTAGTGTCTACCTGTGTTTAACATCATTCCAACCTCTAAGCACACTTGCGGGGCATGTCAGTTGGTTTGCGTATGGGTTTGTGAAGTAAAACTCTAAAGACTGAATGAAGACAAATTGGTGTAGTCAAATACGAAACTAGGCAGTCGGATCAAGTAAAATTCTGCAACCGTTTCACTGGCTAGTTCCCTGCCTTTTTTGTATATTCTACATTATTGACACGCTATCGGCCAACGTCTGTTGGCACAATATACGTTTCAAACTTCAATAAATCGACTACAAATCGATAGCGACACAATTTTCGTAATCAAATGTAGATCTTCCGTATACAAAAGTTGGCCACCCCTGGACTATAACATAGGAGCCACTTCTTGCCGAGCAGCCAATCGGCAACAAATTGCGAACACAACAAAAGCCTACGTCGGCGATTTCATCCATCGGCGTTTTTAAACGCTTGTATACAGGCTCGGACTGAAAAAAATCTGAAATTTTAGACAACGAGTAATTTTAGGCCCTTTAACTTCCATATTGAATAATATGTACAGTCGTGTCCAATTTTGGTGTTACCCAAAAATAAAGGCATCCATCAATTTATTGAATTTGAAGTGAAAATATTAGTATTGATGCATTATAAGGATAAGTACGGCCCTGTATCTATTCCGATTAACGAGACACGACAAAAACAATCTGTAAGCAGAAACTTTATGAGAAAAAAATCACGTGACGACAACAACATTCTTTAAATGATAAACAGCAGAGTTAAGCAGTGTTGTCAGATCAAAATCTAATAAGCTAATAATTTCTAGAAAGTTAATACAGTAAAACTTCGTTATAGCGCTCCCGTTTATAACGATTTCCCGACTACTTTAATTCCTTGGACCTGGTCCCAGCGACTAATTTGCTATAGTACTTCTGTTCGCTATAATGCTCTCATTTCCCGCTTATAACGCTCCATTTGAGGATTTTTCAATATACATTTATACTTGAATTATTAAGTTTTTAACTTTGTTTTTTAAACACTAGAAAGAAATAAAAATATATTTACATTAAATTTTTAAAAAGCAGGAAGAAAGGTATTTAAAAAAAAATTATGTTTTTTTTAAGAAGCAAAATTTGTAGGAATACATAGTTTGTTTTATTTTTTTAAGTACAATTTATATAAAATAGGTTTTGTTAAGTTTTACTTTATTTAAAAGGAGCTGAATACTTGCAATTTGTTTTTATAGTTTTTTTTAATGGGTAAAGACGTTTTAGAATAAGATTTGATAACTTTTAGTCGTTTTGAAGGTTTCCCGGTAATAGCGCTTTTCCGGTCATAGCGCTCTTTTTCCCAGGTCTCTAGAAGGGCGTTATAACGAAGTTTTACTGTAGATTCAACTGGAATTATATTAAAGAATAATTCTCATTTTCATGCAAAATAGAAGACGGAAATTCTACAAATTACTACTTTATTTATACAAAAACATTTAACATTCTAGAAAAAAGATTTCTCTTAACTCTACATGAAATTTAAATTATTATGTCTAATGAATTTTCACTAAATCTGGCAATAGTGGAATTATGTATGACGCTATAGGCTACTATGAACTACCTATCATTACTAATAAACGAAACCGGTAAGAAATTTATAATGGTTATCCGCGCTTATTGTCCGAGAAAAGATGAATATGGAGCTTCTTAATTCTAACATCTTCTCAAGTGCTTGTAAATATTATAGATCATATTATTTCAATGAAGGCATTAAGTAAGAAAAAATTTTGCTTAGATCTTTGAGCCTAATTTCATACGATGTATTACTCTGAACTCTTATCTATAGTGAAGTTTCGGATATAACTGTTCAGTCTATCTGGGAATTGAGTTTTTTTTTAAGTTTTTCTGCCACATTAATTAATATCTTTATGTAATAATTGTAAAAGTTACAAATTAGGGAAAAAAAGTAGCAAATAGAAAACTTGAAAATACTGAACAAGCTGCAATAAATGACAAATTGGTTAACCAGATTAATTAAGATCATAAGCTTCTGAAACTGTCTTGCTGACAAATGTTTGGCCTAAAATGAAATAGATCAATAAAAAAAAACAGACAATCTTTGTAATTAGTGTACATACCTTTCTCTTATTAGAATATATTTAATACAGGCAGAAAATATTGTTACGATTTCAGGAAATCGTTATAATGTTCCGGATATTCTACACACTTGGAAAAATATTAGAGGACGGAATCAAATAACCTAGGCAGGGTTGATAATTGTGTCAGGACTAATAAAAAAATAATAATACGGTAGGAATTGAGTTTGATTGAGGTTGAAGATTGAAATTGAGCATCGAGAATTTTTATTGAAGTTGTAACAATTTTTAAACTGTATTATTTTAATAAATTCGTAACAATATTTTTATTTCAGTTTTCTATTAAATGTCGTTTGTTTGCTTCTTGTTTTCGGACGACCTTTACATTTTATTTTAGTTCTAAATTTCAAATTCATTTCTGATTCACTGTTGCCTTCATTTTCTGTTTCTTTACTTTTAGAATTTTTCAACGAAAGTTCCTTTGAATATGATGTGTCTATGTTTTTTGCTTCTTGTACATTTTCCGGCAGAGTTTGAACCAATTCGTGGATTTTGGAGCTGTTCAAGAGCGATGATCCTTGCCTGGCATTATTTTCGATAATTTTTAATTCTTGCATATAATTCAAAAATGATGGTGTACCATGGTGCGACAGAACATCCGCTATATTTTTAATTGCATTGAACGCCATGTTAAATTTTTCTCTATCAGTTAGAGCTCTTTGATTTTTATTTTGATTATTTTCACTATCATCAAAGTCTTCGAAGTCATCATCTAGATTTGTGTCTGAATCATCTTCAGATTCTACTACATTTTCTTTATTTTTATAACGATCATGGAAGCATTCTACTGCAAACATATCAATTTTTTGTTCTTTGCGCACAAATAGTATATGGCGACATGGAATGTTATACGATTTCCAGAAACTGCATGTACAAATTTCTAAAGTTGTATTGTAATTTTTGGTGGTACCATCTTTAAAAGCTTCCTGAACTTCACTATCTCCTGTTTTTACCATATTCGATTTGTAATGGAAAAGCAATTTTAATGATTTATGATATAATTGTAATCCACCTGATGTTAGTTTTTGCGAAGCAATGTGTAACAATTCCCTTATATCAGGATTTGGATCCATGATCCGATACACCTTTTGCGTTGTTTTAGCTATAGTATTTTTTAATCTTAATGTAACATATTTTATAAGTTCCATTATACAAATTGCGACAGAGGGAACTGTTTGAAACTTATCTTTTATGTGCCTCTTTAGTGTCCAAAAAGATCTTTCTATTCGATTTGTCGTCGAATCACCCATCATGGGAAGATATTTCTGAAAACAATACACCCACATTTCTTTACATGAATCCCAGTTTCTGTTAAATATCTCAACAAATGAAACTTTTTTACTCTGTACATAAATTTGTACTGTTGTTGTTTTATTTAATAATTCAGTTTTATTCAACTCATATTCTTCGAGTGTGTGTGAATATAACACTTTTTTGAATAACTGTAATATGTTATTTTTCTCATCAGGGTCGCAATTGAATGCAGTAGATATTAATTTTTTAGCATACTTTATAACATGAAATTTACATAATAAAATGTGCGACGAAGTAAATGTCTCACGTATTGCTGATATTTCAGTAAAATCTTTGTCGATTAAGAATACCGAAGGAACAGTTACACACAAGGTTTTAAATTCGGAAAGACATTCCTTTAAATTTGATAGAGTTTCTTCTGAAATAAACGCTATAGCTGCCAACTCTGATTTTCCAGTAATGGAGGAATAGTAACAAAACGCAGTTAATTTATAATTTTCCGTATTAAAACCAAATGACACATCAAGTTGAATAAGTGATGGACAAGATTGTCTGAAAATGGAAATCATTTCTTCTGAAGCTAGAAATATAGTCTTAATTTTGTTGTCATCGCAGTAAGTAATTTTATATTTTCCTCCTTCCTCTTCAAGTTGAATTAAAAATTTTTTCAGTTCCATCTCATTCTCTTCCGAACACGAAGGGAACATTTTGTTTCTAATGTTTTGTATATCCTTCCGAATAAGGCATTTTCCAGACTTCTTCTTCAAAACTTCAGCTATCATAGAGTCTTTTGCATTTCCTAATACTAAATCTGTTACGGATTCAAA
>JAEDXX010000520.1:0-32912 GCA_021725515.1 Epicauta chinensis
ATGCTTAATTTTCGTCAGGCGTTCTATAAAATGACAACCTATGTTATAACCTTATATTTTTCGACGTATTTTTTATATAAACATTGCGTGAATATGTTACAATCAGAAGACAATATCATCAGAGCCGGACCGTGGCTTAATTGCGCATGGGGAAAACAAGGGTGTCATACGCCCTTGCTGATATCTATTCAATAATATTCTTCATGTTTGAATGGTTCTGCGCCCCATTGGAAACGGCGCCCGGGGCAAATGCCCCCCTGGCCCCCCTCGCGGACCGGCACTGAATATGATATTCATCAATGAAAACGTCTTCTATGAAGAATTGCAAACATATTATTCAGGTAAGACTGATTTGAGGTTATGTAGCGATTAATTGTTTATACGTTTTTACCTGAATAATACGTTTGTAATTCTTCATAGAAGAGGTTTTCATTGATGAATATGATATTGTCTTCTGATTGTAACATGTTCACGCAATGTTTATATAAAAAATACGTCGAAAAAATATAGGGTTATAGCATAGGTTGTCATTTTAAGGATTGTTGAGAATGCCTGACGAAAATGAAGCATTTAAGAGAATGCCTAAAAATGTCAGGCAAATAGTAAAATATTTCAAAATGTTCATCGTTTTACAGTCTGCCAAGTCAGCTAGACAAACACTAGGGATTCTTCTAAATGACGGATTGGACAGTACGCCGTCGACATATATGATCAGAGCTAAAAATTAGCCAGGTCTGATCTTTTTTTTCCTGGGGTGATTAATTTACCCATCTCAACGGTATAGTAATTAATGCATCAAGGGTACTTATCTATGATCAAGGGTGTTATGAGGGAAATAACGCCTGAGTGTCGACAGTGTACGGCCCTAGGGCCCGAGCGAGGGCTGTACGTCGATCGAGGGCATTATACCTATAACGCCCGTGGTGCATTCATGAGTTTATGCCATAAGTAAAAGAAGCAATTTAACTTGATTTTTGTTTTTTTAAAATTGTTCTTTGACATTTGAAAAATTGAGGTTATGACTATATTTTTAATGACTGCAAAAAACGTTGTTTATCATAGCAACCGGACTTTACAGCCGGCTATTATTTTTGATAACGCCATCGCAACACCATAATGGCTCGTCGTCAAGTAAACTGCAATTATTATTTGCTTGTTAATGCGATCGTTTTGTTATCTATTAATGGTTCAATAATGTAAATCCACTTGCGGATAAAGTATGACTTTACCACACTGTAGAGTACAAAATTATGTTTAATTAGTATCAGTCCGAATTAGTATCAGTCGAGAATAGGAATACCTTGGGGTTGATCGGTCATCTTCATCATTATTGCTACTGCGGATATTTCTGCGCCTATGTAATTGAAAACATTAATCTCCAGATATTTTCAACATAGCACCAATATTACCTTGGTCTAGTTGGAGAAGATTGTGCCGTCCTACGTGCCCTTTCTGCGTCATTACCGTTAGTCCCGTTAGTATGGTAAGTTAACCGTTGCTGCTTTCTTTGTCTGAATGCGAAAAAGATACCTATTCCTATAGCTGCAACAATAGCTACAGTTCTACAAAGTACTACAACTGGTACAGGCATTATATTTTCCACAAAATTATTAAATTCACACAAAAACTACTAGAAACTTCTCAACAGTTATGTAATTTTCTAGAAACTGACAGGCACAACTATAGAGTACAAACGTACAAATGAGAAATTTACTGATTATTCAACAGTGTCACCAACTGTTGCAAAACAAAAACTTAACAAACCGAAATTTCCCCGGATTGTCGTAAATTAAATTCGTATTATTATTTGTAAAATGTATAATTTCGATGAATTCTTGAAACAAATTATTCTCCATTTGGAAGGTAGGTAATTGCCAATTTTATTGAAAAATACCACTATATAGTTATAACGGTTATAACGAAAAATTTTAGGTTAGAAAACCTAACCTCAAATCGTGTAGGTCATGGGAAATAACATTGGAAAATTCGTAATAAAACAATTAAAAAAACCATTCAGGGACTTCAATATAGAAAGTCGTGCCGAAAAGGCAATATCACAAGACAAACCAACTGTTGCCCCCCGATATAAGAGCGATGAAACACAATATGAACGAATGATGCGAGGTAGATTATAAATGTTTTGATAATCTCTTAATAAATTAATAAATTGTAGAGTACCCGGATGTATATGAGGAGAATTTAAGGAAACATTCTGTATTGGATCAACATTTAAAAGATGTTTTTGTTAAATCGTACGATACGATGCGACAACTATCTGCAGCCGATCCAAACCGACCATTACCTATCGATCGTAAACCAGTCAGTGATTTCGATTACGGTATGAAAGAACCGGAGAAGATCAGTTTAGGTAAAACAACGTTAAGGAAGGCGTTACAATTCATCACCGACCATCAAGCGAAACCGAAAGTGGAGACGGCTCAAAAGATTGCCACTGATTATAATCTACAGGAAGATACCGTTCGTATGTTGTTTAGATTTATCTAGCTTTTCGGGAGAAAGAAAGATGAAAATTGTGTAATTTTAGGGAGTATTTTGAAATATTTTAAAGTATACGAGTTCTACGTTCCGCAAGATTCACGAACAAAAGCGACTTTTGCTGGACCGGGTGCGCCTAGGATTCGGATCGTTAAAGAGAGTCGTAAACAATTAGGTTCAGGTAAATCGAACGATAAATAGTTGTATTATTGTAGGAAAAATTATAGATAATAAAATTGGAAATGTTTTGAAAATTAGGCGACTTTATCCCAACGCCAGATTGTACCATCATCACAGACACACAATAGAACATTGGCATCGCGACTTAATGTTGTCTGTCGTATGGCTGTTGTACATTTCGGATGTTGTAGTGTATAGCATCGTGCCTGTGCCGGATCCGGTACATCCATATCCCACACAAAGACTTTCCCTACTTGATTACCGAGCGCTAGAATCTATAATAACAAAAAATTTCTATTGTAATCGTATAGAAATTGTATAAATCAATTACTTTCTGCCAGAAATCCATAGCGAATCGTACAAACCAAATTTCGCACTCTTTATAATCGAAACGATGGATTACAGTTGAGGTCGTTTCACCTTTCCGTAAAGTCTCATCGTCTAAACGACCCGGTTTCCAACAAACAATACAATTCTCACAGGATTTACTTAAAACGAAATCACCAAACCAACGTACACAATCAACATAATTCCGATGGATGTCTCTTGTAGAAAAATCGGGAAAATGTTCTTTTAATGAATCAAACGGCCGATTACTACGATTCGCATTCCAATTGTACGATTGTTTAACAGCTTCTCGCATTGTATCTTTATCTAAACGCCACAATTTCAATGAATGATCCATGCCACACGACATAATCCGATTGCCTAACAGATCAAAATCGGCACTCAAGACCTCATCACGATGGCCTTCAACACCACCAAAGATCGCAATGCAAACATCCGATTTGATATTCCATAATCGTAGAGCATGATCCTTTGATACTGATAGTAATAGATTCGGATCTTTTGGATGGAATTTTAATTCGTTGATTGCATGTCCATGACCGATATAGTGGCGGATACATGTGGCAGTTGACGGGTTCAAAATACGTACAATACCCCTAGAACCGGCGACGGCCAATAGCGGTTTACCATTATCATCATCATACGTCCATGCACACGTATAATAATTCTCATCTAAATCGGGATCAGCGAAACATTGCAACAATTTGATACCATTACCTTCTGGACATTCGTAGATCGTAACGCGATTACTGCCAACTGCGGCAAAGATCAACGGTTGGCCCTCTTTCAAATGATGATTGAATTGGGTACCGAATAGCGGCTGGCCGTGGTCTTCTTTAATACTACAACTACAACGCCACATTATCGTTTAATTATTCAAAGATCAAGAAGCTTACGTGAATTTATAGATCGGTTTCAGGATTTTGGTTGTACTAAACCGTTTCTTGCCACGCCGGCCTTTCCGTAAACGACTATTAGTCGGTGTGGCACTTCGTGATGTGTTATCTGTGGTCGATGTACTACCAACACTGGACGTCTCATCCTAAAACAATAATTTCTCGATAGAAATCATCAAATTATCGAGACGTATGTATAAACTAACGCCTTCATCACCAGATTCTTCAGTCAAATTCGAATTTGATAAATCACTAGTTTTCGTCTTCTCTTTCATAGCGATTTTTATAACAAAATCAATTTTTTAACAAGATTTAAACGATATAAACAACGACTTAATTTAAGTCAAAGAAACAAAACAACAATCTTGGAACTGTCAACGGTATCTTTCACAATTCGCGCCATATTTAGATCGCCAACATAACGGTTAGAAAATTCACCAGAACCTGGCGCCAAATTTGAAATATGTCCTATCACAAGGTTATCTGTTATCATAAATGTATAACAATTATGGCAATTTTCTGCGTCGTTTCGTTAAAGTATTCACAAAAAAAATGAGTTACATACAGTTTAATGTAATGTCACTTACTTTTATAAATGAAGGTCACTTGAAAACCGCCAAGTAACTCTTAACCTTGAGGTTATATCAGACACGTATTAATTCAGTATTAAGTTAATAATTGAGACTCAATTAAAAAGACTGGTTAACATATTTATTAATCTATCGATAAATACACTGATTTAAAGTACAAAAATCAATTAAATTACGAAAATGTCGCTGGTAAAGAAAGGTGTCGATATGTTGAAAAGTAAAGAGTTTCGTGAATATTTAATGAGGTAATTTAGATAAGAAAATCACTAAGAATCAATAAATGTATTATTATTTCGATTGTAGTACGCACTTTTGGGGTCCTGTGGCCAATTGGGGCATCCCGATAGCTGCCTTAGCCGATATCAATAAAGATCCGAAATATATTAGTGGCAAAATGACTTTTGGTAGTATTTTATCGATAATAATCCATAGTAGATCAAAATTGCATTAGTATTCATTTTTTTTAGATAAATTTGGCTAAAGAACAGGTTGTAGTGTCGTAACTTGATTCGTACATAACCTCGTGACGTTTACAATTGTTTTTTTTCTGTATAATCAAAACAACTATTTTGGCATGAATTCAATTGATATTATGCGCACTTTATCAACAAATATTTGTGTTATATTTAGAATTTCTACGAATCTCGATTATTGGTTTCATAGGTTATGTTCGTATGAAAGCAGCTGCGACGTACGCAACCTTTGATCTACTAATTCGTTAAAAACGTTACTAATGCTTTTTTCTTGTAGCATTGTGTTTGTATTCGGCAATGTTTATGCGATTCGCAGTCCGTGTACAACCTAGAAATATGCTGTTGTTCGCTTGCCATTTCACAAATGAAGCAGCCCAATTGGTGCAATTGGGTCGATTCGTTAATTATACATATCTAACATCGACGACTGAAGAAACAACCAAATCATAAGAATAGCTCAAGCTAGACTCAATTGTGATAGAAGATTATGAAAATTGCTCATTCGTTTTATAAAAAGCGACTGCCACAACTCTTGGACTTCTTTATAGGTGATCATATCAAAACAACTCAATCAGTAGAACAATTTAAATCTATATTTATTTGAATATAGATAAACAAAAAAAATTGAATAATTTATAATTGTTATGTGTTGATAAATAAATTTTATAGAAACGTCAATGAAACGTCTCAAAACTATTATTATAATCTATTTAATAATATTTCTAGTAATTTTTTTGATTGTTGTGAAAGTATTGTCGGGAATTTTGGATATATTCTACACGGATCCAGATATTTTTACAAGATTATAGACGGACTCAAGTAAGTTTTAGTTTGAATTTACGAAATTTGCGCCTTTAACTGCCAACATAGCAAATCGAAAGTCCCTGAATTTGTGGATAAATTTGAAAAAATACCCTACATTTTGCGCTACTACCAACATAAATTTGAAGAAATTTCCTAAAATGGTGCGGCAAATTCAAATTGATAGTTAATTTTTAATTATTTATTGTAAAAAAATGAGTCAAAAACTAACGTTTACATAAATTTAAAAAAAGTACAATAAAAAAAGTGGACGGACACAATAATCTCACAATGTTTACAAGATTGTATGAACATATCAGATCTTTAGATTAACTGAGAAAACAATAGAAGGCACTGATTGTCGGTTATTATTACCGCCCATAAACACCAAAAATGATAAAAACTAATGATACAATAACAAAGAGATTCGCTTGTATTTGATTACCGAGAGCCAAACGACATTTGAACATATTGAAACGTGTCTCATTATTGTCAACTAAATTACTAAATTCAGCCTCAACTAATTGTCCATCGTAATAGGTGATGGGATCCTCGAATGGATACTCGAAACCTTGTTTACATTCACATTTATAACCGCCTGTTTCGAAGCCACGACCCAATATCGGAACACACTGTAAATCAATTCAAAACAATAAAAATTTCCATAATTGTTATATAAAACGTACATATGATGATTTCTGGTCACATTTGTTTGTGTTTTTGAAAGCATTGGTACTGTAGTATTTATCGGGACACTGATTGATATCTAGTTTCATCATATCCATTGTAACGGCGACAACACCTCTGTAATTATAATAAAATATTAGAAATTTAGAATGGACATTTTGTTGTGAGAATTACTTGAATTCTAGTTTGGCCTTCAAACTGTCCCAACCGAAGAACGGTGCCGCATATTTAATCTTCCACATGGGATGTTTACCGTAACAATCGTAATACGGTGATGTCCATAGACCGTGTTCCAATTTGGCGCCACGATAATAATTCGGATAACGTTCATATTTCATTGTAGTCTCGCCAGTTTCATTAAAACGCACTTTAATTTTCATATAATACTTCTGTAAACTATCGAAATTCGTTAACCAACGTTGTTTCAACGATAAGAACCATGGCTTATTCAAATAGACTTCATTCGTACGATTTAAACGTGCCAAATCTTCAACACTAAATTTCCGCGTATTCAAGTGTTCTTTATAAGCGTATGGGGCAAATAGTGTACGATTTGTGAATTTATTACGTTCCCAATAGGTACCAGCCGACCATATCCGACTATTACCTAATACAATAGCTAAGGTTTCAGCAATCATTTGATCTTCAGTTAATGGACGATCAGCTACACGTTTCCCTGAATAAATCTCTAATGGATCGGAGACTTGTAAGAAGACACTAATAAAATTCGCTAAACGTAACGCCATTTTCGCTTCATTCTCGAAATATTCACGCGCCCCAAACATTATACCACCATCCAAAACTAATTGTTTCGGATTATATTTACGGCACGTATCCTTATTTATACCCCATATAAAATCTAACACTCTATGGATATTCATTTTGTGTTGGCGTAATGCTTCTAAGCCCCTAGTTGAATTTTTGTATTCCGGATATTGGTCGAGATAATAACTACGGATGTAAGGAGGCGCCTTCTCCCATTGTACCGGCAATTTTTGAATCCCTACAAAATCAAAATTTTATACTATATTCGATTAGTCTAATTAGAATGACTTACATCCAATTTTAAGACAATCAAAACCATTGTAGTATTGTTCGGCTGTAGCCCGTTCAACGATTTCACCTAAAAACGGCCGACGTACCTCCATAGGTAGTCGATAACCAGGTCGACAACGACATTGATAACCGCCACGTCGGAAACCCCAACCATGAATCGGTTCACATTCCGTTGTCTCTTTTTTACAACGTGCCGTATTCGCAAACAAGTTTTTACCTTCAGGATTACCCAGTCCAGGTGGACATTGATTAATATCGATACGTTCATAATCCATTTCAACCACACTAACAGCTGTATACCTACAATATATATAGTAATAACGCCATCTATCGGTCATTATTTAAAAACCCGAAACTTACGTTGGATATTCGATATGTCGGAATCCAGTATGTCGTGGATAGATATCGGCAATTGGTACAACCGCAGCAACTAGCCAACGATTCGAACGGCCACAATCAAAATATGGTCGTGTCCATTGTACAGGACCACGTAATTCATCGGCACCAGGTGGACCATGAAATGTGAATGTTTCATTGGTATTATTAGCATAACGGATATCGATTTGATAGGTTGTTTTCGTATCATGTCGTGTACCAACTTTATCATCCGGCAACCAGATTTTATACCATTCATTGATACGATAGAAATCCGATGTATAATCATTACTTGTATCCGATTTGATTGCACCTAAATCATTAACAATGAACGTATTCATTGTTGAGATACGTTCCAAATGGATAGGATCATTGAAATCATCGGCACGATATGTGCGCGGTGCAAATCGTGGAAATGTTTTATTGAAAAAACCACGATACGATGACGAATAGGACATATTTGGTGAGAAATAGATTGCACTAGCATTAATATGTGGATTTGTTGAGACATCAGCAACAGTTGATAGGAAATAATACATCATACCCGGATCGTAAGTATCATTGATTGCTGGCCGTATAAAACGACTTTGTAGAATATAACTCCAAAAGAATGCACGACTTAATGCCATATTATGTAAATGTAATAGTTGTGTACGATTTGGAAAGACTGGATTTATATTAACATCCTTAATATCCGGCATATGTGATAATGAATGTTCTGGTAAATATAAATCGCTAACATGTTGGATTTCACAATTGTATTTGTTCACTTTATTCATTTGTCGACGGACCTCATCGAATGCATCTCTTGCTTGCCATTCATATTGACCGATCACGCCCAATATTAATAAACACACATAAAAACCAATATATTGCAATATACTCATCTTTGTATCGATTTCAAACAACAAAACAACAACACTACAACATAATTGATTTAATTAATTAATAAAATATTTAAGGTTATAAACACAAGAAAAACGTTAAAAATCAAAGGGTGCCCTGCCCACCAGGTACAGTCATTTGTTTTCGTTGTTTACAATGGTTTACAAGCCCCCCACCAGCACCTGTTCGCTAATGGCGGTGTTAACAAGTGGTTGTTCACTGAATGTATGCAACCAGTTAAACAAAGCAACTATAGAGTGGAATAGGCAACTTTTATTACGCTTTAAATTTTTATAACACGGTCGTGTTGTGTGGGCTCGTTTACGAATCAGTATCACGTATTGTTTTTTATTTATTTATAAAGTTTCTCTTGTAACAAGAATAAGCTAGAAATACTTGCAAGTCTTCTTCCTCTTTAAAAAAATCTACCACGTCCGGTATTTATATAGTTTAAGGGCTCTAATAGGAAATTAACTTTAACATAAATTCGTTTTAGCTAACCGTGATCTTTCAAAAGAATCGGTTTTCAAATCGTATCGATTTCTGTAAAGTCGTTTGCCGATAATTAAAAATCCAATGAAACACAAAGGTCTGAAAGCAATTTTTCAAGTGTAAACAGTGTTTCATGTAACTTGGACCGCCTGAAAGCGTGGCTTCTGAAAAGTTGTGTTGAATTGAACATGAGAGAGATGCCTCTAAGTCCAGGATGTTTCCTTCTCTTGAAGCTCTCGAAGAGTAGTCATAAAATGGTAGACAGAACTTTCAATCAATCGTTTTCAATGTGTTTTTGCCATCACTAGTTTTGTGTAAATTTTCTAAACAAAGTCTTTCGGCTTTATCAAAGATTCAAACAGTGATTTATTTTAACGAACGCCGAGCCTTCTTTGAATACAACAACAACAAGCACTGGATTGTTTGTGGTGCGCTTTAGCAAAATTCTTCCGTTTTTTCGGACTGCTGCCTTCTTTTCTCTGATTTGAAACACATAACGCGCCTACTTCATTTACCATGACTGTATAACGGACAGATCGTTTTTCACTTTCTAAGTCCTATTTTTGTGCAGAGCATCCCATATATCTAAATAAGAGAGAAAGCGGTTGTCTTATTTTTTTTTCAAGACAAATTGTTTGACGGTCAATTAAATAGAAGCTATACGAACTGATGTATTTAACTTGTGTACTTAACGATTTTCAACTAATTATCCGTGTTATTTTAATTGGGTAGATCTAATAAATTCACGTGGTTGGGCCGATAGGACCGGTCTCGGTCACCGTCTCCATCCGCCGTCCACTAACACTTTATGTATGTATTGCGTACATACATACACACACACACACATACACATGTATACATATGTGTGTATTAAAACTGTCTCGCCTGCGTTGCTATATAGTTACGGAAAGTTCGTTATTTAGAGGTGAATGTACTTGTTTCACAAATGTAGGATGTGTTGTAAAATACTATTTTTATTAAAAACGTTATAGAAATCTAAAGACTAACAATAACTCTCAGCAAGGGACCAAAGACAGACAGTTCCATCCAATAACAAACATTTAATTGAAGGACAATAGGTCATTTCTATTTAAATTGGTACAGATTAAAAGTCTGGAGCAGGTCTAAAATTTTTTTTTTGTCTGTGGGAGGGACTCTGCTAACGGGGGGTTAAATCAGCTGGGTGTTTAGCACCCCTAATATCAATGTCCCCAGTCCAGTTCGTCCCTAATTCTAATTTTTTTTTTTGTTGGTCCAACCATCCACCTGTTATTAAGTCGATTAGAATTCGTCAATTGATTATGATGGGAAAAAGTTTTGCATTCATGCAAAAAAGTTGCACGTTTTTAGAAGCCTGTGAAAAACCGTTGTCAATGAAGATCCATCATCACATTATCTTTTGAAAAACATTTATTAAATGTCCATGTCGAAAATAGAAGTACATGGACCCTCGCTCTTCAGTTGTTACACAAATAATAATAATAATAATAATAACGAAAAAAAACTATATAGCCGTTACAAGAATCCGGTGTCAGAAAAATAGAAATCTCTTATCCTCTATGTCTGTCTTTCTTTATTCTTTTTATAGTTGTTGTCGTCATGTTCCAACCAACTAAACTAAAAACCAACCAACCAATCAACTAAACCAACCCTTTCCTTTGTTCAAAAAACAGCTAGCACCTCACGATTACATTTGGCAAGTGCTTTTTAAAATATATATCCATGTATGTGTGCGTGTGTGCGTACATAAACGACTAGAAGTAAAGCTGCAAGACGACAAGAGGGAGATTTTGCAAGCCAGCTGGCATGTGGTTTTACTCCTATCGTTCATCTTTCTCATGTCTTCGTTTTCTTCCTTCTTGTACTATTTGCTGGTATCCAACACTTTTAGCGGACATCGTCGCCAATACAGTGGCGTAACAAACCGCTCACTTAATGATTGACCACCGCGTAATTATACTAAATTTAGCGATACCTCTTGCATATGTTTGTTAAATACATATAACCAACACAGTTGGGCGACAATTATTAATTACATGATGAATGATTTTATGATTTTGTTGAATTTAAAAATAGACGAGTCGTCACTGGCTTAGATTCTTATAATATGTTCCACTCAAACAAAACCAGTTTATTGAAGATTTTTAACCGCCTCCGCCCCTTTAGAAATTTGATTTTTTTTTCGGTTTTATTTTCTTATAAGGGTATAAATCAAGATAAACCTGTTTTTTTTTATTTATTACCATCAAATGGCGGGAAATATAACCAGCTTCTAGTTATCATCTGGAATCGGGGATATTTTTGCACAAAAACCGGGGGGGTAACAAATTTGTTTGCTAGGGAAATTGATTTAAAAAAAAAATAAAAAAAAACAAATCCATACTTTGAAGACGGAAAAGATCGAAATCCGCGCAAAGCTGTTGATAGGACATTTACAATTATTTATTGTTTTATTTGTTTATCCAATTCAGTAATAGTTTATTTAATAGAATTATTTAAAGAAATATAAAAAAATAAATAGAAAAAAAAGTGTAAATATTTTATGATGGAATGTATGTGTGAAAATACCAGACTGGTTTGCAATTTGTATAGATACAAAAATTGCAAGTACGCATGTGCACTTTTAACCGGTCTGCTAGAAGATCACAGTGTTGCCAAATGGGGCGATTTATCACTGATTCGGTTACAAAAGCGATTATATTGAAATACAGCCCGTTTCAACCAATTTAGCCATCTGAAACCATGAGAGATAGGGAGACAGGAGAGAGAGATTTCTGTAAATCCAATCTATTGTCCTCTCTCCTGATAAGAAGCGTAAAAAGCACTATAATACAATTCTAAATAATATAATCCACAATAATAGGAATCTAAATATAGTATATTCACGGGCTGAACGGTTACTAGATTTCGGTTGGTCCACCTGAATCTAGTGATATTTCTAGTAATTTTTTGTTTGCATATGTATCTTTCTCATTATACTGCAATTATATCACATCTAGTAACTTTTTGGTCCCTGAAGCCACTATACATGTACAAACCGAAATTTAGTAACCCTTTGGTCCGTGAATCTCCCAATTTTCTTGATTATTGGTATACAGAGCTGGCAATAAGTCCACGTAGCCATCTTTATTTGTCATTAAGGTAGGCAAATAATAAGAGAAAAATCAATCGGAATAGGTAAAGATTGTTTCTTGTAATGTAGCCGTCTGAAAGTATGTCTTATGAAGAAGTGTGCTGAATATGACAGAGAGGAAACAGAAATATGGTGACTCCCTCCAATTTATCTTGAAAAAAGCTATAGAGCTATAATTTCTCTTTTAAGACATGATTTGTATGCTTTAAAATCAGCTTTTTCTTCTCATAGACGCCTTCAAACTGTAAGGTTCTCAGTTGCAGGCTTGTTTTTTTACTCCCTCTAGGGCCCTGTGCGTTTAGTCAATCCACCAACCCTGTATACATTGTGCCGATGATTTTAAGCCACAAATATTGTGTTTATATGGAAAAAAAATCGTATTATATTTTGAGAAATTAGTGTTCAATTTGCAATAAAATCGAATAGTGAGAAAGTCCGGCATGCCGCCTCAATTGAACAACGATATTTTTCCACCGAGCACATCGTGGCAACATTGCAGTTGGAGCTGGTGAAACCTTGATGAATGCAAGTCTACGCGCCGTCGACTAGACGGTTTGCAAAACAACGGAATCTGCAGAATAGTAGTAAGAGAGAGAGTGCATTACTAACAGCATATTGCATTGCACATAAACGCCGCGGGAGTCGGGTTGTACTACATCAAACCAAATTTTTTAATTTTTATCAAAAGAAAATTTTTGAAAATTCGCGTTTATTGCATTTATTAATTCTGTTATAAATTTTTTATTAAAATAATTGTGTTAATGTTTCAATTTTGTTATTGTTAAAAGTGTCGTTTTTTTTGTTGGGGAAATCCTATATGAAAAAAAATGTTTTTTATGGTTTTATTAATAATAGTGTAAGTGTGATCAAAATCAAAAAACGTAAAGTGGTACGTATCTAATTAATTAATTAAATTAAGAAAAATCATTGACAATATTGTGAATTTATTGAGAACTGCTGTATTAATTATTTTAGTTGGCAATACCTTACTAAAAGAAGATAGCGAGACAATTGCATCTTTTAACGCAAAAAGAGTGAGAAATCAAATGCACAAATTCTATAATCGCGATAAGGATGCCCGTATTGCAACTCTCTTCTATCTTAGTCTTAACGGAAACAAGATGCAACCGTGTTTGCTCAAATTACCAAATAACCCTTTCGATTATCGTTAGAAAATAGTAAAATTATTTAATTCTTGTTCTTATTGCGCGATTTGAAGGGGTTGTAGATTTACAAAATTCGTGTTGGGTGTGTTGTTGGCCTTAAATTCGCGGAATACAGCGCACTGATGCGAAGAAGTGGCCGACTCACTCATACATACATAAAGGGGGTTTGGCGCGACGCGTCGCCCGTGTGTTGTATTAAGCCGGGTCACGTTGACGTTGGCCATTGCAGTTGTTACCGCGGCCGCCATTTTAAATTACATAAAGTTCCATGTTATTTTTAGTTTTTTTTATTGTCGTTTTTACTACAATCAATTGCCGATAGTTTTGTTCAATTGGGTAAGATTCAATCCAAATCGCTTTTAATATAATTTTGGAAGCTTATTGCATTTATGTTAAAAAAAAAAACGGTTGTTGTCTGGTGCGTGAGTGTGTGCGGTGCTTTTTTTCTGTGTGTATGCTGCTTTTTCTTTGCGTTTTTTTCCGACTAATTGTCATGCATTTACGTTATTTTTAGATGAAAAACTACAAATGAATTTTAGCACATACCAATCTTTATTAAGGGTTGATTCATGCTAATCTTATTCCAGTAACGTGTGTGTGTGTCGTTTTTTTTATTCTTCCAATTTCAAGTTGTTTATTCCATTCGCTCACATACAACAAAAAGCCGGTTAGCAACAGATATTCAGCGCAAGTCGTTCAATTTACGCGGGAAATTTAAATTGGAAACTAAAAAATAATCGGAACTTTTTTGCATTCCTTTCGGTGCAGCCAATTGTTATGTATAAATCAGCAGTTCTCAAACAACTACCTCACACGGCCACGTTTGTAAGAGTAGCCACTTGGCGGTATTTTTCTTTGAATAAGGCTGATGTCTCTGGCTTATATCTATAGATATAATAACCATGTAAAAAGTGGTGAATATCCTTATAATTATTTAAGTTAGAGTTGTGATTAATTTCGGATTTATAAAGTAGTAAGTTTCCAAAAAAATGTTTTGTTTTGGGAGGTGTTTGAATAGAGTTAAGTGAAGATTTGTGCTCGTTGTGAAGAGAATTGCCAGTACAGGGGTTACAATTCAAATGTTGGAAAAACTGAACTAAGGCTAAGTTCATTTTGCATTTCGATCATTGATTATAAATGTCTGCTACATCGTTTTTTCTCCGGAAAACTAATCTCCGAGTTTTTTGGAAAACGGATGCAAGTTCTTTAAAATCAATTCATTTAGTTGTCGAGCATATCTTCTGTTGTTCGTATGACTTTTGTTTAATACTGTTGAATAGCAACCTAGACTTTAGAACTTCCTTAAAAAATGTTTTTCCAATGATTATACAAAAGAACTTATGTAAGTGTATCTAAAGCCGGGTCCAGACGAGAGCAAGTACAACCTGAGCACGCACACATAAGTCGCGCACGCATATGTATTTGCTCGTTGTGTGCGTAAACAGGAATATAGTGTGTTCGTTGTGCGTTTTATGCGTTTTATAACACTATGAAACTAATACGAAACGCGTCCAGAGAAAGCAATTCCAAAAAACCGACATCAGCCGGCTCAGGTTGTTTGTGAGCGCTCGCGTTCGTTTTACCGTCCACACTTGAGTATTTACGTGTGCTCGTCTTGTTTGTGTGTGCTCATTGCTCTCGTCTGGACCCGGCTTAAGGCAAAAATATAGGGTGATAAAAATCAAGCTCTTAAGTATAATGTCTGGGCCTCCTTCGGCTACTAGAAGTGCCTATGTAGATAATTTGGAAACATGAAAAAATGTCTGTAACTTTAGTCACGAAATATTGACAATTGAAGCAAGATCGACTCATTATCACTCAAGATTTTGTACAAATCCATATTCCGGTAATGTTGATTCATTAAAATCTATTAAATAACACAAAAACTTGCAGTGCAATAAAGTTGAGTTATTTTTCAATGGATCCACCTTGCTAGAAATGCTCAAAAGACCCTTTTCGTATAAAAAGAAGTACAGATAGTCAATTATTTGGCTATGAATTTCAGAATTTACTGCTATATCTCTCACATTAACAAATTTGCTACACAGACACTTTTAATAATCAAAATAACAGAGATATCTCATTGATTTAAAAATTTTCCAAATTAGTTGGCCAATCCTGTATATGTACCTATGCATATACGGAAACATTGTATACTTATAAGGACCTATTTTTGCCAGAAATGTTTTTAACGCTGATATTTTCAGTAATCCCCCAAAAAAAAGTCAGTCATCAATTCGCAAAAAGTTGAGTACTACTATAAGCATTTTAATAATAATTTGTTTTTTCAATACTAGTACAACGGATGCAATAATACTCGTCATTATAATTCAATTTAAGCGTTAAAAATGTTTTTAATATTCACAGTTGAGAAATTTCAATTATTTTTTTTATATTAGAAGATTTTACAGAGAATTGTTCTCTAAGAATAGTTTGTCGGATCATTGTAGACGTTTTGACTAGGAATAAATTAAAAATTTTATCCGGCTAAATTAAAAATTAATCTATAAAGCAAACAATATGAATGTCAAAAAAAATTCTCCACTGTAGGAGCGGATTTAACATGAAGCCCATTAAGTTTCAAGCTCGTGTTTGGAATAAGCTTCATTTTTTCCTAAAGAAGAATTGATTATAGTTTGACTCTATAATCTGTAGATTTGTTGATGGTTTTAACTAACCGATATCTTGAAAGAAATTACTGTTTGGAGTAAATCTCGAAAAGTCGAGAACAAAACACTATGAGTTAAAATTTAAAACACCGGAAAAATTGCCTAAAGTTTATTCCATCTCACTCTAATGTTGTGGACTGCTTTTGTGGTGTTGTGACAAAAAGTGAACTTCTAGAACTCGAAAGTGGGGAAGGCTCGTGAAAATAGTTAGCTAGGAATAGGTCTTTTTTAGATCTATTAGATTTAAACGCAGATTATAATATTATTTGGCCATAAAGTCGTAGAATTTATAAAACTATACATTCAGGCTCCAACAGGGACAGATCCATTTCCTGCTTCACAATCACTTTAGGATTGGGAGTTTGCAAATGCTGAAGATCACAGCGAATTCAACTCAATAAAAATGCAAGTTTTTCGGCTTTAAAATCAACTCTTTTGCTTTCAAAGTCGAAAACAGCACCATTTTTTGACATGTCAGCGTTTGCTATTTAACGTTAAAATGACTATTCGTTTTAGCAAAGACTTTAAGACACTGTAAATTCATGGGTCCTCTGGGGATCTTCTAAAAACGCTGGCTTCCAAAAAAATTGGAGTGAAATTTTAATTTAAGTCATGGGCTTCATTGAGGGTCAATCTTAAAAACGATTTTGGCCATACGAAATTGTGACGATTTCTAGTTGAATCATTCAAAAGTATCATTCTATAGAGGTTGTTCGTGTAGATAATTTAATTTTTAAAACGCTGTGTAAAACAAGAAAAGTTAAGAGCACTTACTCTAACTTCGATGGGTTGAATTAATTATTTTGAAATCGTGACGCAGTCTTTATTTATTTCTGATGGGTTAGTTAAACTAAGGCCCAATTTATCTTCAATTATAAAGCCTAGACTTAAAATTTGCTTTGTATTAAATGAGTCTTTTATTGCTTATATATAAGGGTCATTTCGCTTTATCGCACATTTTCTTAAAATAAACCTTACATAATGTGACAATAAAGTTTTCAAAGCTTTAGACCAAGCTTAAATTGCCATTAAGAAATTGAAGGTGAATCGGGTGAAAATGAGCATTGTTTGTAGTTAACCCCCCATTTGCAAGCTTCAATTTGCAGTTGTGCTTGTCTCGAATTCTTTAAACATAAATTTTAGATTGTCCTGATAATTTTTGGTAAGGTATAGTTGATGAAATCCTGAAACGATTTTATAGTTTAATGACCTGATAATCTAGAGTTATTCGTATTTTAACAAAAGGTCGTAAATTTACAGTTGTAAATCATAACGATTCAACGAAAAAGGTGGATGGTAATTTTTTTTCAATTTTTCTTTCCGTAAAATTCACGAATAGTAAATTCATTGGAACATCAAATCGTTACAGGATTTACCCAACTGTAGCAAGACGAAAGAGAATTTAAAACTTCTACTTCTGTAAAATATTTTACTGTCAATTGATTGCCAAATTTAAATTAATTTTTGATAGCTAAGAACAAGTCATCATAGGCTATCTTTACTGTAACTATGCGAAGCTGTGTCGTCCAAAAAATATATATATATATGTTACTGTGAATGTCCGAAATATTTCATTACATTGTTGTATATTCGGACTTTCGATGAACAATTTCAAATTCTGCATCGCCACGCGTCACAGGTCATTATTTCAGTACAAAATTAAGACTTCAAAGTTCCTAAATTGCATACCTGATGGTGTAACTAGAAAGTGGGATTCTAGAAACCAATGTAGATAAAGTGGGGAATATTAGGCAGATTACCTAAATCTATACTAAAAATAACCTAACTGAAATATATTCTGCGCATCATAGTAACCGCCCTAACGCAGAAATAAGGGTATTTAGCAAATATTTCGGACATACACCAAGCGCCTATGTGAACATTCACCAAATTTCGGACATTCACAGTAACATATACATAAATTATATCGCGCCAGTTTGGAAAATTTTCTACCTTCAGACTGATTTCATTTAACAATGGATGTTGAAATTGATCTTTTTTTAAAAGTTTCAATTTTAAAATTATACACTTGGAACATTTCCTAAATGCAATAAATAAAAAAAACAACCTTGTTTCAACGATGAGAGAACCCCTTTCTTTGAACGAAACAGCTGTTGAAACGGCTGGGATATTCTTGGGAAGTATTTCCCCTCATGCCCCCCATACTTCTCTCCATGAATATCGTCGGTTTTTTCGCCAAATTTAAAATTCGATTCTGTGTGTGATAATGCATTTTTTTTTTGAATATTATAATGAAGTGAAAGTTGGAAATCCCGAAAATGTGTGCATTTGTGATACAGTCTTTGGTCAACCGAATTTTTCAACGCTCTGCTAAGTCAACGATTCATCCAAATGAATCACCCTTTTTATATACTTTTAGAGAGATAGAGATAGATAGGCTATTATTAATAACGTTTTATAATTAACTACTATTGACTAAGGGGCAGTTCCATCAACTGCTATTATTAATTTAGCTTACTAATTGCGAAATTATACACAATTGTTTATAATTACGTTAAAGTTTAATTAAAATCGCATAAGTTCGGATTAAAACAGGTTTTATTTTCTATATTATTTCTCCTATTTAGATCGGATATAACGTAAGTCGCGATTTCAGATTAATAGAGGAAGATACAGAGTGTCTTGTTGAAATGTACTCAGACTGATTTTTTGCTATTTCCGGATTAACTACAAGGTTCGTTTTTGATTGAAATGCAGCTGACGAATCCTTACAGTTTCTGGAAAGTTTCTATTTTATTTCGGGCGTAAAGAGCGAATTATTAAAAGTTACCACTGACAGTCTGTGTAATTTTGTTTAATTTCGTCGTAAATAAATCTGTTTATCATTTGTTGTTTTTTTATATATATATGCAATTATGTGTGTTTCTATAGCACCTATCTATAATTAAAATTAACAAAATTTCAATCGTGACGTTTAGATAAAATTCCAGATTTTCTGTTTTTTTTGTTTCGTTCTTTTCTCACTATTATATTATAATTTGTGAATTAATCGAAAATTCGATTATAGCTATGGCCGAAGGCAATGGTGAAATATCGGAAGAGCCAATGAAAATAGAATCGGAAACAACAACACCAATTGTAATAACAACAACAACCGTAACAACTACAACATCAGCAATTACAGCAACAGCGGCAGCAACAGCAACAACATCAACAACATCAACAACAACAACAACAACTAGTGAGAGAACTGAAGACTATCAAAAATTAATTGAATATGGCCTCGATGAACGTGTGGCGGCTAAATTGGATGATATCTATAAGACTGGTAAATTAGCACATGTTGATTTAGATGAGCGTGCATTAGATGCATTGAAAGAATTCCCTGTTGATGGTGCATTAAATGTATTGGGTCAATTTTTGGATTCAAATTTGGAACATGTATCAAATAAATCCGCATATTTATGTGGTGTTATGAAAACATATCGACAAAAGAGTCGTGCTGGTCCTAGTGTTGGAGGTGCTGTAACGCCTGCACCTGTTCCTGTTAAAGGTCCTGATGAGGAGAAAATTAAACAGATTTTAGATCGTACCGGATACACACTCGATGTCACAACTGGTATTTATTGATGATTATTTGATTGATTATTTTTTATTTTGTTATAATAAAATGTAATGTTTTAGGGCAACGTAAGTATGGTGGTCCACCGCCAGGTTGGGATGGACCACCACCAGGAGCTGGTTGTGAAGTATTCTGTGGTAAAATACCGAAAGATATGTACGAAGATGAGTTAATACCGTTATTTGAAGCGTGTGGTACAATATGGGATTTAAGATTAATGATGGATCCAATGACAAATACAAATAGGGGGTATGCGTTTGTTACATTTACAACACGTGAAGCTGCTCAACTAGCTGTACAGAAAGTAAGTGAGCCGAAATTTCGATTTTTTATACTTGAAAACAAAATAAAAAATTGGGGACAGCACAGGGTTTTTCAATTCAATTTGTAATCATTTGGTTTTTGTTAATGTTATTGTTGTTGGAAGGTGACGGAGTTTGGGGCATTCAAGTAGTTGTAAGAGTAGTTATTTTTGTTAATTAATCAATGATTAGTTTTAATTCAATTCTAATTAAAAGATCGGTGATTGGTTCCTTGAAGGCCCTAGAAATTATTTTGTCAAAACAAAATTTGTAGATTTTATTATGTTTTTAAAACTAAATTCCCAAATGAATCTTAATTCCTTTTGCAATAATCACAATCACCTTTTTTTGAATAAATCCTATAATATTCATTTGGGAATTTTCTAAAACAGGAACAGTTATTAAATTGTAATCCTTTACCTTGTGATATATGCCTGTTGTAAAAAAATTTAATAATTGGACTCTAAAAAGTATAGTTTTTAGACTCAATGTTGAGTGTAAGAATTGTACGTTTAAAAGTTTTGGGATGCTTAAATCCCGTTACTTTTTGATTGGTTTTTATATAAAAAAAAATAATTGTGATTTGTGTACCATGTGTTTTCATAGCCGTTGGTTGATGCTGATTTGCTTGTGATTTTTTGAGATGATGATTTGTTGCAGCGGCTCTGATTACGACACATACACTACTCTCGTTTCCTTGTAGCTTCTTCTCCTCTATCACACATACACACAGAGCCCGTCCAAATTAGTCAAGAGATGTGTTTGATTGGCTCTATTATAAAGAAGTAGTATTACTGGTGTGTTTGGCTGGATTATATATGAAATTATCAAAAAAATATGTTTTTTTCCTTTACAGGTCTCCTCTTTGCACATTGGGGGCAAAATTGAGACCGGATACCAAAATTGTTTCTATTTTATTTTGTTTATTTGTTAAGTTGTAATTTTGTTTGAATTTTTTTTTGGCTGTAGCGTTGGTTGGTTCTTTTATTATTATCATTATTATTATTACAGGTATATTTCGGTAGCGCGATGTGGTGTTAAATTCACTGAATTCACAGATACACGATTTTTACGAAAGTTTCATTTGAATTGCAAAAGTAGACAAATCAGTATCTAAATTCAGTTGAAGATAATAAAATCTAGGGTTGAGCAAAATTGATTCTTTTTTAAATTCGTTTTGCTGTTTTTTATTTTGTATTTTATTTGGTTTGTAGTCGCGTATTTTAGGTAATAAAATTAGAAAAAAAGTCTTCAAAAGTCCGTTTGTTGTATTGAACGGACGCGACGGCGGCAGCGTGTATACATATATTAAAAAAAAATGCCCACTATCTAGCAAAATTCTCAATTTGGTAAAACCTAAATTTAATAATATTTTGATTATTTTACTAAATACAAAATTATTTTGATTTAAAACAAAATTAAATTCTGGCATATATTTCTTGTTTCTTTTTGGCCCACAGCTTGATAATCATGAAATCAAACCCGGCAAGACATTGAAAATTAACATTAGTGTACCAAATCTTCGACTATTCGTTGGCAACATACCAAAGTCTAAAGGCAAAGAGGAGATTCTGGAAGAATTTGGTAAATTAACAGGTAAAGTGCATCAGTAGCTAGTGGCGGCCGGCTGCCGGGCTCAGTCCTTTCCTGTCTCTATGCATATATATTGTTTCTCTATCTCTCTGTCTCTATCTCTCTATTTTAATCTCTTAAACTTGAAAATAATCTAAAATATATATAGATTTAATACATAAAAGACAAAAACAAACAAAATATATATTAAACGTCCTACCTTATTGCCCATGGCATAAAATTGGCTACCCTTCCACTGTTCTTGCAGCTGAATGATTATGAGATACGGAAAGGCAAAAAGATTGGCGTAACCATATCTTATAACAATCACCGGTTATTTGTGGGCTATATACCAAAGAATCGGGATCGAGATGATCTCTTGGAAGAATTTTCCAAATATGCACGTAAGTTGAGAATAACCTTAAAGAAAAAAACCAAAAAAAAAATAATTACACCCTGGAATGCGTTAGACTGCGCCTGAGCAATGGGTAGGGCAGGGCCGCTACAAGCATGGAAGAGCAGCTACATGTCCAATGCTTATAACAGATTTTAATTATTATGATTATTTTTATTATGAGTTGATAACGTTCTGATGCACTGGATTGTAGTTCTCGTCCACTTAAAGCATTTCCATTTTTTTTCTCTTCAAAAGAAACAAAAAAAACCTAGTTGATCAGTTCTATATAAATATATTTTATTTTTTATTTTGTTATTAATATTTGTTTCATTTATATTTTATATACAGCTGGCCTTGTGGAAGTGATCATCTATAGTTCACCAGATGATAAAAAGAAGAATCGTGGCTTTTGTTTTCTTGAATATGAATCACACAAGGCAGCATCATTGGCTAAACGTCGTTTAGGCACTGGACGTATTAAAGTGTGGGGTTGTGATATAATTGTTGATTGGGCTGATCCACAAGAGGAACCAGATGAACAGACAATGTCAAAAGTTAAAGTTTTATATGTTAGAAATTTAACACAAGAAATTAGTGAAGAGAAATTAAAAGAATCATTTGAACAATATGGGAAAGTTGAACGAGTTAAAAAAATTAAAGATTATGCTTTTATACATTTTGAAGATAGAGAGAATGCTGTTAAAGTAAATAGATTTATTTTATTTTATTTCTTTTATTTATCAAAATTATTTATTTATTTATTTATTTATTTATTGATTTATCAAACCACTTAGGCAATGGAAGAATTAGATGGTAAAGAAATGGGTGGTTCTAATATTGAAGTGTCTTTAGCTAAACCTCCGTCCGATAAAAAGAAGAAAGAAGAGATATTGAGAGCACGTGAGAGAAGGATGATGCAAATGATGCAAGTCCGTGGCGGGTAAGTTATAACACTTACATGCGTGATTTCGAAATATTCTTGTCACGAATCAATTGTTGCTTTCCCCTTTTATCTTTTACAAAAAAAAATACCCTTTGCCATTATTATTTTTTTGCAAGTTTTTCGAAAGTTTGATTTGCAAAAGGGTGAATTTGAAGTATGTAAAACCTGTATTAGCAACTCCGAAACGGTGTTGTTTATATACCGGTTTTAATTTCACGTTTACTCGTTTGCAATTTTTTTTTACAACAAAAATAATGATGTATTGTCAATTTCTAGAATGATGCCAGGTAGTATGCCTTTAAGAGGACAACCGGGCCAAATTAGGACTGGTACAGGCTTAAGGGGACCAATGGGTCGTGGTGATTATGGTAAGTACTATACATTTATATTCATATATTATAAATATATAATCGAAAATTGTCGATTATTATATAATTATTTAATATTTGTTTTTGATAATGAGACGGGACCGGTAAGGTCGTTGTTTTATCTTTTTCTAGTTTGCTTGTTAGTCAAGTAACTATTCCATATTCAAATTGATGATAATTACAGTTATTACTAATATCTTATCAAAAAAATGGCTCTTTAGATTATTAAAAAAATATATGTCAAGCCATTATTATCATCATTATTATTACTATGAATATTGTCATGAAATATGGCCGAATTATTATTTAACAATAAGCATTGAATTTCTTGCAAAAGCTATCTTAACAAAAGCATTAAATTTCTGGCACTTCAACTAACAAAATTAATGATTGAAAACAGTTTAAGAACCGTAAGAAATATTGTAAAATATGTGTTTATTGTTGTTTATCATTGTTTATTATTATTATTTAATGTTTTTTTTAATGTGATATGTGATCAATTGAAGTTATTTATTTCAGGTCTGAAAAATGTAGTAATTGCACATTTTAACAATTTGCTGCTGTTTATTAATGTTTATTTAACAAATTTTGATTTATATAAAAGAATATATTATATAAGTGTATATAATATAAGGACAAAAACAGATTCGGTATTTGTTACAAAATGTGTTAAGCACACAAATAATAATAAAAAAAAATTAAGGGATAGAAATTGCGCATGAGGCAGACAGGGGCATAGCAACGCCTGGGCATCATTCTTCAGCATTGCACGCGGTACCGTTTTTACTCCAATTTATTATTATTTTTTTATAAATTAACATGCATGCAATTCTGGTGATCACTTGTGTTATTTCTATTTTAAAATGCTACGCTTTGTGCAGACGGGGACAGCTGGTAAGTACACGCTATGGTGGAGGGTTTTTATTTTCTTCCTTTAATCATCATTCATTACATTTACCGTATTAAATAGGGTGGATGTGTGGGTATGGTATTATTGTTCTATTATTGTAGTTTTAATAAAACCATCTAGTTATTATTATTACTATTATTTAAGAAAAAAAAGTGCAATAATAGATTCTAGGCGAGAATCGTTACTTGACTCTTTTCCCGGCATGCTCTTTTTGTAGTTTTTTTTTAATTTGATTTTGAAATAATATATAAATTATTATAATAATTATTAATTTTTGATGCAATCTCGATTATTATAATTAGTTGGCTAAAATTTAGGACTTTTTTTTGTTATAATTGTCTTTTATAGATTATGATTACGACTATTACGGGTACGGGGATTATCGAGGCGGCTACAGTGATCCTTATTACGATGAATATTACCGTTACGAAGATTACTATTATGATTACCCGCCGGCGCCGACACAAGCCCGAGGGAGAGGCAGGCAACCACAACCGGTGGGTGGCCTATTAGAAATTTTTCCGTTTCTTTTATTATTATTATATAATTATTAATCATTATTTTTCCACATTTATAATTTTATTATAATTTTACAATTAATGCGGTAGTTTGATTGTGGCATAGTGTTGGCATTTTCGGCCACTAACTGATTCAAAACAATACAAAACATGAGCATTATTTCTAACTCTTTGATTAACTTGGATATTTCAGTCGGCGCTACACATATTGCTTGCATGTTCAAAAACTAACTTTTTTCTTTGAATATAAAATATTGATTAAAAAAAAAACAAACACTTGCCACATTCAAATACCATCATATCTGAGCCAACTTCAAAATTCAGCGCCGCCGGGAAAAGTGACTATTTTATTACTATGTATTACTAAAAAATATTAATATTATTCTTTTTTGTTTGTTGTTGTTTTGATAAGAAGAAGAAAAGGGTTGTCAGGTTGTTTTGCCAGCCGCGCAATGGCTGGCTCAGATATGATGTGCTCTTAGTTGCAGGGTTATCCAAAAAAGCAAAACAATCCAACAAAAAAAAACAAACGTATGGGTGGCAAAGGACGATGACGCCACCACAACGAAACTAACTTTCAGATATTTTTGTGTTTTATATGTTTTTATATGTATAACTATTTTTTTAAAAGTTGCTTATAATGCAGATATTTTGTTAGAGGATTGCAGCTTATATATATGTGTGCGTCTATTTTTTTTTCTAGTGTCTACGTCGTATACAGCAGTTGTTTGATTGCAACTATATGGCTTAATCTTTGTTTTGCTTAAATGCTTTTTTTCTAGTTGCTTATTTAGAGAGCTTTTGCTTTTTTTGGCTTTTGCTTGGCTTTGGTCCACAGTAGGTGGTCAAAATGCTATTTTTTTTCTCTACATTAGCCAAGCTTTTGTGTTGTGTGATTAATTTAATTTTTGGATAACCCTTGTTCTAGAGCTTCTCTCCGCAAAATTGTCCAGTTTTTCGACATGGAGGAAGGAGTGCAAGTGACTTGAATTTTTATTATTACAGAATAACACTTGCAGATATTCCTCGGGTGTCGTTTGTTATTTATTTGTTTTTTGTTTTCTAAACTACAGGGTGTTTTACTAAGAAGGCCATTATTATTAATACAAATCAAAATTTATAATTTTGTACGTTTTGGCACTGTTGAGCTAAACACCCTGTGCACACATAAAAATTTTACAAAAAAAAGACAACCAGTTCTAAGTGTTGTCATAGAATGGTACTGACTTTTATGTTGACACTTAGGATCTGGATGAAGGAGGCACGTTGAACTCGACCAGCGTGTACTACGACGTTAGCAGTGGGACACAGGTTTGTGGAAATCCTTTCTACCAATAAATACATTTTTTTCTTTGTGTTTTATCATATGTTTCCTTTATTTCTTCCATTAAATTCCTTTAATTTTTACCTCCATTTGTGTATATCTATATGTGTGTGTTTATAATTCATTTTATTTATTATTTTGCTTCTTATCAATATTGTTTCTGTAATTTTATTATTATTATCATTATCATTTCCTAGTTGCTTTTTGAATATTTTTAAATTGATGTTAATAATATATTAATTACCAAAAGTCTGAGTTAGAAGAAGGCTATTTCGTTCCATTCATAATAACGTAAAGTAACAGTGATTACCAACATTATTTTTTTTTGGTTTGAGAATCACTGTTATGTTGACTTCTTCAAGCAAATCATCTTTGCAACTGGAAAATTACATTAATAAACAAATTATTGAATGCAAAATATGAAGCTTTTACATCACTTGTCCATGGTCTTATTTAATATACAGTGGTGACATTGAAGTTCATATTTCGATATTATTGGGTATTTGGAACGAGTGTCGTCACTGTATATAGATGCACAATTATTCCTTTCTCCCATACAATCCGCCTTGATATGTATTGGAATTTTTGGTTGTAG
Organism: Epicauta chinensis; assembly: GCA_021725515.1. Taxonomy (NCBI): domain Eukaryota; kingdom Metazoa; phylum Arthropoda; class Insecta; order Coleoptera; family Meloidae; genus Epicauta; species Epicauta chinensis. The sequence continues at coordinate 26,760 of JAEDXX010000520.1, forward strand.
TTAATCAAATGTGACTTGACCTATCTAATACATGATCCTATTTTGTTTTGTGATAATTTTATTATCACATGTCCGTTCAAAGATGGTAGAAAGGATGCAACTGCAATCTATGTATACTGAATGTATATTTATTTATTTATTTATTTTCTATTTTTGCAATTATTATTATAATTATTATTTTTTTGTTTATTGTTCATGTATTCTTTTATATTGCTGTCGATACCATAAATTGAAAACTTGGCTAAGACTTGATAATTAATTTATTATTATTTTTGTTTGTTGTTGAAATATGTAATGAAAATAGAAATAATCTATGTTTTATATGTATTGATAGGCTGGCCGTGGGCGTGGGGTGGTGGCACGTGGCCGGGCAGGTGGGCCCCCAGCCCGTGGGGCGGCGGCCAACCGAGCGGGCCGGGGAGGAGCACAAGGGGGCCGTGGGGCGGCACGCCAGGCCGTTCGTGGAGTGGGCCGCGCCAAGGGAAGTTTACCAGGTAAATCACAATTTTTTTTTAATTAACATAAGCTCAAAAAATCCTTATAAATATCCGAAAATTCCTGTTTCAGTTGTTTTAAGTGTTGCTTGAAAATTTTGCGTTATGGTGTTCCAGTTTTATATGTTTGCATGTGTTTTTTTTTTGATATTGTTTATTAATAAACATTTGTTATCCAAGTATGTCCGTTTCCTGTATTCCTAATGTATTTTTATCAGATTTTTTGTTAATGAGGAAATATGAAAAAAATGTTGTTGTGTATAGCAGGTAAACGGAAATTTGACGGGGGTCACCAGAACCAAGGCGAGACAAAGCGCAGATACCAGAGCAACTGGGGTACCCAACCCCTACCGCAACAGCCCCTGGGGGCAGATGTCAATGGTGGTGGTGAGCAGCAGGCATGGTACCAGGATTCGTATGGTTCTTGGAGCTAAAAGTGATGATTGGACAGTGCAGCCCACGGTGGGACTGAGTGCGAGTGATGGCCCTATTCATTTAGGGCATAAAATGGGAGAGGCGGCACCGTCTCTAGTGCCTGCCTGCTGGTGTGCGCCTTCGCCCTAATCAAAAAATAAAAATATTTATATACATATATAAAAAAAGAGGAAACCGACAGCTGATGGTGTCCCCATTTATTTTTTTATTATTAATTAATTAATAATTAAAATTGTCTATTTGAATTCGTTTTTATCTACAAGATTTGTTGATTTGATTATTTAATAATCATCGTGTTAGATTTTTCAAAATTTTTAAATTTTGTTCATTTTTTGAAATTCAATTTAAAGGAAAAATTGAAATGTATTGTTTTTTTTTGTTTGTTTGCGAGAGAAAAATTTGAACATTTTAATATGTTGTTTTGTTGTGATGTCCCGTTGCTCTGGAGATTACATCGCAGGGACTTCGCCCGTCGTTATAGTCTTGGTGCAGGTTGGCGCCTTACCGCCGAGGCCGGGGCTTCTAACCTGTGCCTTATTTTTTATTATGTTTATTATCATTTTTTTCTCATATTTTTGTGTTTTTTTTTCGTAAAAATTTTTTTGCTTTATATTAATTAATTTTACTTAATTCTCTGTTGCAACCCGACATCCCAGGTGTCACATCACTGCATTGTTATTATTAATTGGTTCGTACTTGAAAAAATTCGAAAGAAAATTTAAAAATTAAAAATTGTTTCACCTCTGTTGGCTGTTAAGAAGGAACAACAATGTTATTATTATTATTAATTAATGTTAGGGAAGAAGCATGGGTCTGGCACTGTTTTATAAATTCGATCGGCTTTCTGTAAGCAAAGTCGATTGGATTTGGGGCATGAAGGGACTGCACTCGGTTCATGCAGTGTGTCTCCTGATAAATAAATAAATAATTAATTATGAATGAGAAAAAGATTGTTGCTCATGAAACGAGTGATTCTATTATTATTATTTTTATTATGTATAATATAATTATATATATTTTATTCCTGCAAGAGATGCATTTTTGCATTGTGATGTATTTTAGCAGTAATTTAAGGAGTTTATACAAAAAGAAAAACATATACTTCTGTTTTCCGGCACAGAATTATATTAATTTAATTTAATTAAATATCACATCTCCACATACACACAAAGAAAACAAACAACAAATACACCACACTACAATCCAACTCCATACAGCTAAAAAACACTCTTCTGCAATCGTTTTAGAACCAATCAATTATCGTATTAATTGTGTAAAGATTTTCATTTTTAACCGAATCGTACGATTAATAACTGTAATTGTTTTTCATTTTTTTTTTGAACTGCTTTGCTTATCGTTTTTTCAGTACACTCTGTAATAGAAAAAGAAACTGGTGAAAAATAACGTGAATTTGTCCTTTTTAATAATCTTTAGTGTGATGTAGCTAATTATTCTGAAATACTGTTCTAGAATTGCATACATAAAAAAAATTACATACATACAATACATATATAATATGTAATAGTTAATATTCCATCACTACTGTAACAACAAACAAGATAAGCCGTTTATTACTATTATTATTATTATCATTTTTATTAGTTTGATTACAAATAAATTTGTTTAAACAGGTAGCTAACGGCCAGACAGTTGAAATATTATCTGTATTATCTCTCTCTCTCTTTCTCTCTTATTCTATCTCTCTGTCTTTGTAAAACAAAAGAATTCCATATGAGAACAATTGTATATTGATTTGATTGATTTGTTTTTGAGTCAGTTACAGTCGACTTAAAACTGGTTAATTTATGTAATATTGTCAATCAATTCTGAGAGGACTGATGATTTATATATGTTTCAATAAACAGTTGTATGTGTATTACATTTTAAAAAATTATGTATTTTTTATCGCCTCCTTTACCTGCCCCATTTTTCCCCAATTCAAAACGATAATCAAAGATTATTGCTCTTTCCAAATCTATCTATAATAGTTCCTTTATGCAACAAGTCGTCTAGCGGATCCGCCAATTTCCTCACACAACCATAAATAGAATGTATCAGAAAAATCGACTATTTTTTTTCCCAAAAAACACCCTGCAAATATCGTTCAGGATGTCGAAAAAATGAACCTGTGAAAGTATCAGCTCTTAATTTTAATATTAACAGGTGCCTCATCGCGATTTTCCATTTGATTAACATGGGAAAAAGATTCTCTTGCACTTTGGAATTTTTAAGCTCACCTTGGGAACAATATTTCGAAATGACTAAAATACATTCTTATAGAAAATTAACGCTCTACAAAAAGAGTCGCTTACAATTTTTTGATATATTTAGTCCTTCAAAAGTTATTCAATGTTAAAGTTGGATTAATAGTAAATTTTTACATTTTTCCAGTTCTTTGACAGAACCATCAACTTTATGGAAACATTTTATAAAACATTTTTTGTAGAAGATTTTATTCTCTTATAACTTATCATTATAAAAGTTTTTGATATTCTTCATAGGTCGAAAGTTATTTCACTCACAATATTGAATAGTTATCAATGCGAAAATATTACTAAGAACTTAAGAAGTTACTAGAATAAAGAAAAATCAGTTCATTGCAAATAACTTACGACCTGTAAAATATATCAAAAGCTTTTATAGAGAATAAAATGCTTTACAAAAATGTTGTATAGAATTTTTCCATAAAGTTGATGGTTGCGTCAAAAAAATGGAAAAATATAAAAATTTACCATTAACCTTGAATAACTTTTGAAGAAATAAATATATCAAAAAATTGTACGAGACCTTTTTTGTAGAGCGTTAAATTTTGCATAAGAGCGAAGTTCAGCAATTTCGAAATATTGTTCCCAACGTGAGCTATTAAATTCCAAAGTGCAAGAGAATCTTTTTCCTGTGTTAATCAAATAGAAAATGGAAAATCGGGATGAGGCACTTGTTAACCCTTTTAGTGCCGGGCGAAAAAGAGGTGCCTATGCGAGAATAACCGGCCGAATTTCACGATTTTACTAGGGTTTGGAAAAAGGCTCATAAAAACCAAACGAAAAACAATACATAATTCAAAAAACAGTGTATTAAGGACGAAATAGAGAACAAAACAATGACACTAATTCTATATTCATTGAAAATTATATAAATAACAAAGGTATAAGATATCATAAAGAAAGTAAAAATTTAGTTCTCTCTTACAAAACGTATTTGCACATACGAAAACTCATCATTTTATCATAACATTATGTAGATCATTTATTACAAAGTATATAAAAAAGTGCTGTCGATATGTTCCGATAAGTGCCCAACGCCACAGCGATTCACGCCGCAGATCGGATGTCGCCTGAGCAGCGACCAGCGGTGTTTATGTTTGATTTCGTTAGCTCCAAGCGATAGGAAAAAGTCGCCATCCACAGAGTTAAAACGAAAAATTATTTTTTTTAATTCTCCCGTAATAAAATTAGATCATTTATAACGTATTATACATTTATTGTGAGATAGCGTTCTCCCGCAATGCGAATAGTAACGCGCTACGAGGTGCGGGCCGATATATCGGCTCTGGCACTCTCGCCAGTGTAGCAAGAGCCGATATATCGGCCTCCGGCACTAAAAGGGTTAATATTAAACCTAAGAGCTGATACTTTCACAGGCTCATTTTTTCGACATCCTGAACAATATTTGCAGGGTGCTTTTTGAAAAAAATAAAAAAATCGATTTTTCTGAGACAGTAATATATTATACATACACTATTTTTTTGTCGTATTGGAGAAAAAAATCCTCATGGACACCACCCGGCCCGTACCGAGTGGTAGTGCCGGATTCCTACCGGCTAAAAACCACTCCACACACTGGAGAAACGTAATGGAATGCATTTGTATACTCGGTTCATTATTGTAATATAAAATTTTGATAGACAAATATCAAAACTTATGCAACTTAGGTTCTGAAAATCCCTAGACTTTGACATGTTTGAGATGATCAAATCTTCAGCCTTTGTTTATATGTTTTTAAAAAATTAACATAAAGTTTTATTTGGCTTCTTAGTTTATCGTAGTTTAATTTTGATAGTGAGTTGCATAAAATTTGACTTTTGAAATGTCACACTTTATATTACAATAATGTTGCCACCGTAGCATAACTTCACGTCTCTCGGACCTTTCATAACTCATTCATACTTCATGATCCTTCCAGCTGGGACGTTGGGCAGTCCGCGCTGCCCGGCCGCACCAACCTTGCAATGGCTATACAGCACTGGCGGCTCTCCTGGGCACATAAGAGAAACGTTCGCCCCTCCCATCTGTAGCACTTGCATATGAGTTAGAAGGAGATAAAGAGAAGGTAGGTGGTGAAAGAATTAAAAATGCAACCACCCACCCTTATACCCTTGACCAAACAGAATACTTTCGATTGTAACAAAAACTCCACAAATAACCCATATTTTAGAAATTGTCAACAACGACATGTTAGAGATTCGGTATCTTTGTCACACAGTATCAGAAAATCCTGAAATTACATCCCCAATCAAACGCATCAGACAAAGAAGGGACTATTCACAAGATGCCATTATTCGTAAAATTGTAAGTATTTTCTTTGAAATAGAAAAACGGGAATAGTTTACAAATTTGGTTTTATAACAACAGTTATAGAAGAATTTAGAATCCTTACTTTATTTTTAAAGAATAAATACAAAGATGTATTTTTTCAATAAAAGTATTGTATATTTATTGTTCATTTTTTTTACCCCATCTGCACTCTGCTTTTTTTCACCACCTACATTCTCTTTATCTCCTTCTAACTCATATGCAAGTGCTACAGATGGGAGGGGCGAACGTTTCTCCTATGTGCCCAGGAGAGCCGCCAGTGCTGTATATGTTACTGTGAATGTCCGACATTTGGTGAATGTTGACATAGGCGCTTGGTGTATGTCCGAAATATTTGCTAAATACCCTTATTTCTGAGTTAGGGCGGTTACTATGATGCGCAGAATATATTTCAGTTAGGTTATTTTTAATATAGATTTAGGTAATCTGCCTAATATTCCCCACTTTATCTACATTGGTTTCTAGAATCCCACTTTCTAGTTACACCATCAGGTATGCAATTTAGGAACTTTGAAGTCTTAATTTTGTATTGAAATAATGACCTGTGACGCGTGGCGATGCAGAATTTGAAATTGTTCATCGAAAGTCCGAATATACAACAATGTAATCAAATATTTCGGACATTCACCAAT
>JAEDXX010000521.1:0-32722 GCA_021725515.1 Epicauta chinensis
GTTTTCACATCAAAGGGTTTTTACATCAAAAATGAAAAAAAATCTAATATAAATTAACACGTTGACGGACAGTAGGAACAAGCGAAGTTCGAAAATTGACACTATATGTTTTTGTGATTTTTAGAATGTTAGAAGTATAGTTTTACTCTTTCTGCTTAAATAAACTTAATTTTGATTAATTTAGTACCTTTAATTAGGTTGCGGCTATAACCGTCATGGCGCCAGCGGACTCTATACACTAAGTGATAGGACGATGGCGGCTATAACAGCAAAAATTTAAAAACGTAAATGACAGGTTTAATGGTTCAAACAAGCAATTTTTGTATGCAACAAAGTATTTTTGGGAGTTTTACACGAAATGTTAGTTCTTAATCAAACAAAAATAAATAAATGACAAAAAAATTTATTATAATTTTATAATTATTATACATTATTTTCGGTATGCCATGTTTCAAAGCATGGTGCAGGACACAGTGCAGGTTTTGACATGCAATTCTTGCAGCAATATGATGTTTCCTTCCTTATTCCCTGTTTATAACATTGTTTACAACGCTGAAAATATGTTTTTCGCTGATAATTTTCAGGAGGTGAAATTTTCTCAGGAAAATGCTGTGTTCCATTGTTGTTGATTTCATTGGTTTGGATTTGTGCACGTTTAAATTGAACCAAAGTTCTTCCATCCCGTTTATTATCTATACCAGTTAGAGATCGTATGATTGCTTCCCTGTACTCTATATACTTCATTTGAGAACCTGTCTTTTCTTTAAAGATGTAGAAAGAATTCCATACTGCTACATCCAGTAGATGAAAGATTACCTTTTTATACCATCTAATTGTCTTCCGTGGACAGGAATAATAGGACATCATCTGATCTGCTCTGTCTACACCTGACATATTCTGATTATAATTCACTATTTCAATTGGTTTTCTCTTTTCCTGTTGTCGCCGGTTAGCTGTGTTTATCATGCTTGGGTGGTAAGCTGTTGTTAGACATAGCACATCCCGTTTATCTTTCCATTTGGACACATAAGTCTGATTTTGGCGTCGCCATACATGTTCTCCTTTTCTAAGCTTACGACGTGTTATTTCTTGTGGCAGACCCTTCCTATTTACACGAAGAGTTCCTGTCACATGTGTCTTTTTGCTAAGTAATTTGTTAGACAATGGTAGACTGTTGTAATAATTATCCATGAACAAATGATGGCCTTTGTTTAAGTATGACTGCATCAATCGCATCACAAGACTTTCAATAGTTGTCATGTTTTCATCGTTTTCTCGATGGCCTTTGTATACTTCTATATTCAAAACGTAACCTTGGGCTGAACAAAGTTCATAGAATTTAATTCCGTATTTTGCCTTTTTGCCTTTCATGTACGTGCGAAAATAAAGCCTTCCTCGAAATAATAACAACGATTCATCTAATGATAATGCTTCATTTGGTGCATATGCATTCGCAAACTTTTGTATGAGCAAATCAAGAAATATTTTTATTTTCCTCAAAGGGTCGTTTGAATTTTCTTCCTCAACACAAAAACACCTCAATATTTGCTCAAACCTCCTTCCAGACATTTGTGACGGAAATGCTGGGTGGTAATGTAATGCATCAATGGAAAAGAGTTTTCTAATCGTTAAACGTATCAATAAGAACTATAAATTCAATAGAAAACACGATCGCACTACTCCCTTCACAACCACGTGCATACTGAATCTGCAACTCGTATAACAGGTGAAATATGAACTTCAACCTAAAAAGATGTTTTCAAAACACGACACTATGCTTCTACGTATACGCCAGTAAGTGCACATTTGTGCTGCTATAGCCGTAGTGTCTAAAAACGACCGTTTCGTTTTGGACGGCTATAGCAGTCATGCCACATTGTGAACTTCGCTTTGACGGCTATAGCCGCAATTGTCCGTCAACGTGTTAATTAATAATTAATATTTAATTATTATAATATTTATACTTATTAATTGTTAATTTATTTATTATTAATTAATTATTAATTAATTCATCGAACTAACTATTAACTATTAATTTTTACTTACCACAATTATCAAATAGTAGTCAGTCTTGAACAAATGAATATTCACTTTAAATGAAAACAATAAAAAACATTACCGACATTTTTATTTCAAGTTTCATGCTTGTTCGTGGTTCAACCGTCCCTGGAACTGATGGTTCAATTGACCGCATATGATTTTATGACAATTAATAGTGAATAATAAATAAACAAACTATTATATCACTATAAACGAAGTTAGGGATTATAAAGTATAAGTATATGAACCTACTACAATTAAAACTTTATCAATTAATTAAAAATATTATTAAACAATTTGTCACCAGCCGAAAACAAAGTTTACATACCCAAAAATACAAAAATCTCAATTTTTCAAAATTTATTCATCACAATGATTTCAAATTTTGAACACATCAGAGTTTAGTATATTAGAATCTCATTCTAAGAGGGTGAAAATTTTTTTCAATTTTTTAGATTTTTTAAGTCGAGTGGTTCAATTGCCCCGCGGCTCAATTGACCCCCCTCTCCCCTACAATTTTTTCGAAACTTCTTTCAAGAAATCTAAAATTCTGATAAAAATCTTCTGATAAAAATCCAGGAAGACAGTTTACACTTGATAATCTGTGGTATAGGTAAATATAATATTAGAACGTTTCCATTTCTTGTTTATTTGTTACCTAGTTTTACAAGTTGTCGGGACGACCCGAGCATGCAGATTGTCGCCTGAGATCCGAACGGCCCTTGTCAATACTTCCTGTGGGGGGTGGGTCGTTGGTACCTGACGCTTATACAACATAACCATTTACGAATTGTGCGACCATTTGGCAATGGAAATTGTTGCCTAACAAAATTATAAGCTTTAGGCAAGTAAAAGTATAAAGTATGTGCAAATTTCTTCATCATATTAGTGTATCGCCGACCTCCTGGCTTAACATCTTTATTCGTATGTGCATTTATCCTCCTGAGACCCGGGACGTATTTACGAATATTTAATTGATGGAAGTTAATTTTTATGGCTTTATATAGCATAGAAAGAAATAAACATCAAACAAAAAAGATCTACCCTATCCCCATTTAGCGTAAGGGAGGGTATCACCAGTGATATCTTGGGTTCAAAACAAATTATTTTAGGAAGAAAATTTAATCAAAGAAAAATTTAAAAATCTGTTGCTGTTGTGTGTGTTGTTGGTTGTCTGTATTGTATATTGTATTAATTTGTATGATAATTAAAAAATCAATTTCGGTTGACATTAAAACAAAGAAAAATGTTACATTCCAAGCATTTAACGAATGTTAAGTTATTGCAGCCTTTATGGCGACATTTGGATCTGTTGTTTTGAGAACCCCGTCGCACATATTGGTAAATGTTTTGCTTCTTTTATTCTTTTAGCAACATGAGGAATTGGTTCAACCAGTCTACATTTCCTACCTGCAGTTGTTTGTCTTATTATTATTTCTGGTTCAACTGGAATTGGACTACACCGAGAGCTTCCACTGTGACTTTGAACTGGACTACTGCGTGTAGTACGTGCTAGCTGATGGCGCAAATATTGCGGTAAAGAAGAGGTTGATTCAGAAAAAAATAATTGTTTGGCCAAATGAAGTTTGAAGTCCAAATATTGCAAGATATCTTTTCTTTGAAGCCCAGATTTTGCGGCATCTTCTCTGTTCTGTACCCATCCTGCAGCGGCAGCAAAATCGAAAAAATGGAAAATCGCTCTTATTGTCCACTTGCCTGTTCTTTCCCGCATAGCATACTTGCCGATAATGCGGTCTAATAAATCAATGCCACCCATATACTTGTTGTACTGTTTTAGGGCAACTGGCTGAGGTATATCAAGGTAAGCTCCTTCCTTCTTACTCCAGCGCCGACATGTACCCTGTGGTTGAACAGCAGATTCAGATGATGCAACGTAAATAACTTTACTATCGAGCCACTTGGCAACAGCAATAGCATCATCACTTCTAACCACGCAATCACTGCTTCCTCTGCCTGTTCTTTGCAACATTCCATCAGTCTTGAATAACGCACGCTTTCTGATATTCCGCTGTCTGTTTGGCCTTTCGTACTCAGGCACCCGATTTTTCATCAGAGTTCCAGTTGCCTTGATTCCTTTTTTTAATAAGATATCAAGAAGTCGAAGAGATGTGAAATATCTGTCCACAAAAATTGAGGAACCCATGGGAAACGTATCCACACAAATCGTATCCACACAAATCGTATCCACACAATCGTCCACCGAGGTCAAATTTTTCAGGGATAGGGTATAAAGCTGTGTACCTTTTCCCTGAAGTCCTGAACGATTAGCCATTATAAAAACGTTTATGCCTTCTAGATTTGGCTTACCTTTGACAACTTGTTTCCGCTTGTATTTACCCGTATGGTATCATTTGTTCATCAATAGCAGCATGCTTTTCTCGTATATTTTGTATGCAGCCCTTTTCCACACCAGAGACAAGAGGGCGTATTTTCCAAAACCTGTCAATGTCTCGAGCATTTTGGTTAACAGCTTCATCATTTACCAGCTTTAAGTTCGATCTTAAATGAAAATAGCGATTCGGAGTGATAGTGTTCGCTATATAATTTACTTTGGTGTCCAATGCCCAATGCATTCTCAGTCGTGGCAAGCCAAGTATGCTCATAGCCATAGAACATTCAAAGAACTGTTTGAGTGCATTAGGTGTTGTATTTAATGATTTACCTGTCCTTAATACGCTGCCAATATTTGAACACTCAGACATAGTTTCAAAGAAACTATTATCGATGTATTGAGAAAAATATTCGTACGGGCTCTTAACACATGCGCTTGGATCAATTGAGACATTCAATTGGTCTTCCTCAGGAGTAAAAGCAAAGTCCTCAGTGTGTTTCCATCGTGCACGGTCACTTCGAGAAGATTGGGGCTCGACCACAAAAGATGCTAGAGGTTCGAGATTCGTTCCAGTTCTCTTCTATGATCGCCATTATTACTTCTTGATGACATGGCTGAAGATCGCTTTCTTCGTGGCTACCTTCATCTTCAATATCTGATCTGTCAAAATTAATTAACTCCACGATATCCTTTTCAGCCAAATGACCTACAAAATAAGTGAATAGAAATATAAAGGATATCTATGCTAACCGTCGTACAAAAAACTAAATGAATTCCGAGAGATGACGCGCAAGAAAATTTTTAACTAAGTTTATCACTGGTGATACCGGGAGTCTCAGGAGGTTATAACAAATTCTAATGGCATCCCTGAAAAACGAAAGAAAATCCATAATAATAAATATTAACGATAATATGAGCATATACCGACCACTAAAGGGTCATTCCATCTCAAATCGACCAATGATTGGAATCGACCCCTTTTGATTTGGACCAAATTTGTTCAGAAGTTTTCATTTATCATATAAAGAAGTCTGCCAAAGGAAAAAATTAATTTTTTCTTTCAAAAGTTATGCAACTTTCAAAATTTCACTATTTTTCCTGTTTTTTAAAATTATGGCTTAAAAATCTCCAAAACTGTTATAATTACTCTAATGATCTAAGCTACATTTTGAAGAGAATACTTGAAGCTAACGAAAATTTTTTTTTTTCAAAAAATCGCTTTTTTGTAGAATTTTGAAATTTACAAAATTGTAAAAATCGATGACCGCCATTAAATTTTTCGCTCAAATGTTTTCTAGTGTACCTCTAATTAATCTCAAAAGATCCTGAAATTTTGGAGATGGAGTTTTTTCTTTCAAAATATATACATTTTTGAATTTTGAAAAAGAAATAAAAAATTTTTGCCACTGGTTGAATAAAATAATAATAAATTGACTCGTAATTTTCAATTTTAGGACACGAAAATTTATTTCAAAGCAGGAGATTATATGAAAAAATAATAAATGCAATATTTTTGTTTTTCAATTGCATTTTAATTTTAAATTTGATGTAATTATATTAAGATGATCGTTTATTCTTAGCCCCTTGTTGTGGTGTTGATTTTCCACTCCCTTTTCTCAATCTGAAACTAAACAGAATTATTTGAAAGCAATTTTTAATAAAAATTTTATATGAATCAAATTTTAATAATCAAATATGACTGAATTTACCTAGTTTGAATGCTGGGTTCCTCGACAATTATTAAAATTTGTGCCTACAGTACATCAGGCAAAGATTATGTAAAACGCAAGCCGCCATGATAATAGGATGTAAACGATCGGGCCTGTGAATCTCTATATATTCGCGCTCTTTCAATGATGCTTCTACATCCAGAAAGGGTTACCTCATATTTTCGCTAAGATATTGTTAGATATCTGTTATCCTTAAATGGGAAAAGAAGGTGCTTCATGTGAATTCGCAGGAAAATTTGAACTATAGTCTGCACACCACTCTAGCATGCCTAATTTCTTGAATACTCTTGCGTCGTGTACAGATCATGGGAAAAGCAGTAAAATTTCAAAGTAATTCTTATATATACTTTTTGGGAATTATTTCATGTTCTTATGATGATTAATATTCATATAGAAAAACTTATCCATAATTTCAAATATCGCGCTCTAAAAACTGCACCAGCCGTTTTAAAAGTCCAATATGGCTACCTTACTCGAGTAGGTTTTTGTCGTACTTGGGTCACTGTCTGTTCCAACAGCTAGAACAGTTTTAAAACAAGCAATATCATACATGTCACTCATATTTGTTATTTTTCACAATAAATAATATTGAAACCAGTTAATATTAATTGCTTATATGCTTCTTGAATATTTAATCTATTAGATTATAAATTTACAAAATTTTCTATATATATCTTCATTAGGGGGAGGCCGGGAGAGTTGAATCCCTTTTTACTTTAGCGCTCATAGAATTTTAACTGTGGTTCGTATCTACTTAGTTCAAAAATGTATTTAAAGCATCGGCAAATAGGTATAGTTTTATAGTGTCAATATTTTCATAAGTCAAATAACTTAAGGTAATTACTCATTTTCTTAAAACTCGGTTTGTGGTTCATATCTCCCCCAGGTATGGGAAAGTTGAACACAGTAGTAGGGAGTCTTAACCCTATCTGTTTCTAGGGGATAAGTAGGGAAAAACACTTTATTATTAACAAATGTTTTATTAAAATCTACATTTAAGTGTCAACAAAAAATATACGACAGTTAACACTGACGTTCTTACAGGAAATCCTTGAAATTACGAAACAAACAATAGACTTTACTGGAAAAAAATTAAACAAGAAATTAATACTTATTAGTCTAATAATCTTTTAAAGAGATCAATAATCAGTCTCAAATGTTTCAAAGGCACATGCAAAATCACATTTCGAAAAAATATTTGTATTGTTAAGCCTCGCATTCATGACATATGAAATTTTCTTGATCTGTATTGGTCAATCCAACACACACATATCTCGTGAATATATCTTTTGCAGGAAACACACAGTCTCATATCCATAACTTCTTCACTTTGGCATACAAAACAATACCAGCGATTATCTACACTCAGGCTTTCTTCAAAATTGCCATCACTAGAGCTGTCAGCAAGTGGAATAGCGCATTCGTCATCAGAATTGGTATCACTAGCTGGCCTATTGATTTTAGCATAACACAACTTTCCTTTTTTCATTACACTTTCTGTCTTCTTCTGATATTTGTTTTTCTGTTTCTTTTTATCTTTGGTGCAGTCATTATTACAATCCGTTTCGCTTCCACTGTCCTGTAGAATTGTCTTTTTCGTTTTCCCTACGTTAGGCCTCTTTCCTTTCTTTTGTTTATTTTTGTCTCCCATTTTCTGTAATGTAAATCCTCTGTAGGGTCTTTTTCTGGACTTTGGTTAGAATTTTGGTTTTACCTGGTTGTCGACCACGCCTAGTATTCTTTCTCGGTGCAGCTTTTGGGTATGGTCTTATTATTTCTGGCGTTACGAATGAGATCTTGTTACTTGTGGCTGAACCTGTAGTCACTTCACCTTCATCTTGATTACATAAAAATGAAGCTTTAGTTCCTTCTGATATATCTTGATTATTAGATAACACTTGCTCAATATCAGTCTTATTTCGAACACTTACAGTTGAATCTAAAATATTTGAGACCTTTTTGCTAACTGAAGAAATTAAATCAAGATTGTCTTCAACGTTTCCTGGTAACGATGAAGATTGAGGTATGGCCAAGTTTTGTAAATCATTTTCTTTAGCTTGGACTAAGCTCAAATATCATGAGGAATCATTAGAACAGTTTGGTTCACCAGGAATGTGACGTGTGCTATCCAAATTGTGCTGTGAAGATGATGAAGCTTCCACATCAGCAGTGAAGATAAGTTGAGCTTGACGGTTTTGGTTTGAAGTGGACGCAGTGGCTGGTTCAGCGTCATTTGTCAAATTGCTGTCCGTAACTGCAGAGCACATGAAGTCTTCTTCTCCAAATATATCAGGATTAAGAGATGTATACTCGTACTCTTGAACCCACTAAGGATATTTGCCCGACTAAAAGCTTGAGACATCATTGTTTTTATGAAACCTGGAATATTATAAATCGTTACTGTCTTGCCAGGATTTGGCAGCATCCAATTGTTCATGTCGTTATTATATCTTGATTTAAAGGAGGAATAAACAGCTACCTCTAATGGCTGTAATTTGTTACTGCAATGCGGAGGTAGCGCCACTATTGTAATACCATTCTCTTTGGCAAACTTGACCACTTCTATGCTTACATGACTCTCATGATTGTCAAGTATGAGTAACAAAGGATTTTTTTTTGACACGCAGGAATATTTTTTCACTAGTCACAAAATCTTGGCGATATTTTCCACGAGGGAATACAAAAAAATGGTGGCATAACATTACCAATAGCGTTGACTGCAGAACATGGGACAACAAGAGTTCCTCTCTCAGCTGAAGTAATCTGACAAACTTCTTTCGACTTCTTGCTAGCCAACACCTTAGGGCAGTCTTGAACAGTGGTACAACCGGTACCGTCACAGTTATAAATGTTTTGCGGTTCGAATTTATATCTTTCTCGAACATACCTAAAATTTTCGAAAAAATCACTAACATTTTTTTTTATTAAAGCTGGTCGCTCTTGACAAACTTGTTGCTTCTGGTGTTCTCAAACTTATTTCAGAATTTCTACGAAGAAACCCACGAAACCAATTTTTTCCTGTCGAGTTATTCTTGGTCCTGCTATTTGGAATCTTTTTGAGTTTGATGAAGCAAACTCATAAGCTAATTTCATCGCTCCTATGCGAGTCAAACCATAATTCATCTTACTACAATTAAGTAAATATTCAACCAACAGTTTCTCTTCAGGAATTGTGAATATTTGTGAAGTTTTATATGAACTACCTTTTTCTTCAAATACCTGAAGTTTTTCTTTTTTTACGTACCGACGTAAAGTTATCCTATCGATCCCATATTTTACTGCTATTTTTTGAAGAAAAGCTCAAGATTTAACTTCTTCAATAGCATTTTGTATTTCCTGCTTTATGAGTTTCTTGCGGATAGAACCTTACTTTGCCGTGTACTGAAAAGGCATGCTGGCGTTATGTAATTATACACCTGCAAATAAATAAGAACATTAGTAAGTACTTACTATAACTTCTCTGCGGTTAAGATTATCTATAATGGACGTTCCCATTTTAAATTGCAATTTTTCTATAAACATTATATTCAAATTCGTCAAATGAAAAACCAACAATTTGTGGGAGAGTTGAATCATATCTCCCTAACGTATATGGGGTCAAATCTCCCTAACATCACCTGTTTCACTTTATAACGTGTTTTTACAAGTTGGTTAATTCGGAAGAATAAGACACACTACATGCTTGATACTATGATAATTCAGTAGGTTAACAAATTAGAAACTAAGTGCGTACCTTTATATTTCAAGAATTAACATAAAAACAAAAAAGTATTTTTTTCTTCGCGACCAGCAAATACGTGTCAACTTCGCTCACTGTCGAACCGAAGCAATGGAGGCCAATATGGCGTCGCACTGCTGACAACCGTGAAGCCACCTTACTGCCAACCGCTACCGAAAAAGATGGCACGAAATTTAAATGTTTTATTTGATGTGGATCATCTCTCCCACGTGGTCAAGTCTCCTTGATTCCCCCTATTTTTTAACATGATTTAAGTACGTGTAAATTTGCAATAACTAAAAAATGTTAATAACTTTTAAACGGTGTTGTAAATTTTTTTAATTTTTTTCAGACGCTTCAGGAAACTTATCTGTATAATATATTTTTTTTCAGCCAGTTCTAATTAATTTCAATATATCGACAAATCATCCTTAAGGTAGTACCTTCGCGACAGTCGGAGCAAAAAATTTATGTTCGAATATACAGTAGAGTCAATAATGAGTTAATATTCCTAAGCCCGAAACTTTTTGTTGTTTATGTACCATTTCTAGCCAATCCCGAACGAGAAACCGCTTGTTTTAAAAATCTGGCAACACTGTCCGAGTTTCAGAATTTTTTCAAATAAAATGTCCCAAAAAATTTATCATAAATGAAAACTAATTAAGCAAAAAGTCCTAAATCAACGACTGAAAGCTATTTCAGCAATGGTCAAAGCGAAAATACGCAAAAAAAACGTTACTCAACACATCGATAACGGTGCATTGTTGCCAGCTTGTTATTAGTGTATCCCTTCCACTACTGAAATGTGACAGATCTTTCATTATTTATTTACGAATATCTTAAAAACTGCAGTAACGATGAATTATTATCTTAAAAAAATCGTTGATTTTTATTTAATGTTATGTTAGTTTTTTATAAAAATCTTAAGAAAAGTTTCTGAGATAAAAGTATATTTGTGCGAAAATTATTCGGCATTTTGTATAGCGTAATGTATAAGAGTGTCAAAAACTCGAACTTTGGAATTCAATATCTCTGGAACTGTGTAGTACAGAAGTTTCATTTTTGCACCGATCGATGCAGATTCATTTGAAGATTAATCTGACAAAATTTAAAAAAAAAATCTCAAGAAAACCCACTTGGCGAAGGTTCTACCTTAACATAATAATAACCAAAAATTAATATGAGTAATCTTTGGGGATGTTGCCATATTTAGTTGCTGGGATCGCCACAGTAGTCCTCTCCCAGTGAGCGGGACGTTTAAGCATCGAAGCGAACGATCTTTGTTCCGGTTTTAATCGGTCGCTGGAAATTGTATCTTTCTTGCCGTTTACGTCGACTGTGAAATATTTGGGATGTCATTTGATTACTCGATGTCGTCCATCATATGGCGGTTGTAGCGGTGGCTTCACGTTGTCTACTGCTCAGATCATTGTGGACGAAAACTGCCTTGGCGCAGTGGTTGCTAGCGGGTGTCGGTCTCAGCACTCGCATGATGTTTCGGAGATTGTTAGCGAATGCGGCTTCGTCTGTTGGTGCGGGAGATGTTTGGGAGAATTCTCCCGGTAATCTCGTGGTTTTCCCATACACTAGCTTTGCTGGCGTACATCCGGTGTCTTCTTTGACGACATTTCGTAGACCTATAAGGATTAATGACAGCGTGTCTGTCCAATTTCTGGCGGCGGCGATTGTAGCTGTTTTATTTGGAATCGTTCAATCATTCCGTTTGCCTGTAGGTGTTATGCGGCTGTTTTAATGTTTGCATTCCAACAGTTTTGTTAAGTGATTGAATAGGAGCGATTCGAATTGGTGCCCTCTGTCCGTCGTAATTCTTAATAGTACACCGTATCGGGGAATCCATTCCGTGACGTATCGGGTCTAATGAATAAAAAGTAGCGAATGCTTTGACTCCAGATTTATGAAGCAAATGCTTCAAAGCATATGATAAAAATTTGAAAGCAATTGCTTCACCTAGAAGCAAAAGTAATTAGACAGACATACTGCCTCTTTTTGAGGAATGCATTTTGTAACTTTGCATTGGCAAATTTGCTTCATAATGATATCAATAGGAATAGGATCTGTTCCCTTTTGTTTTGAATTTCTGCGAATGAACTGTTGTCTTCATACTCATCTATTGGAATCTAATTGGTCGTGCTATAAATAAAATTTTTACAAGGCGTTAGCGAT
The DNA here is from genome assembly GCA_021725515.1 of Epicauta chinensis. Classification (NCBI taxonomy): domain Eukaryota; kingdom Metazoa; phylum Arthropoda; class Insecta; order Coleoptera; family Meloidae; genus Epicauta; species Epicauta chinensis. The sequence continues at coordinate 12,026 of JAEDXX010000521.1, forward strand.
CACAGTCATCTTTGACTGTATTTGTACAAATTTTAAGGTTTCTGGCAATCATAACAATAAACAGCTTCGCGGGTTTGAGTGCCTGTAGTTGGTATGGTATCGCGAGGACCAGCTTTGGACTCGACGAGGACTTGTGCTTGTTGTCTCTTTCTGCATTCTTCAGACTCGTGGCCAAAATTTTTGCAAAAACTGCATTTTGTTCTGGGTTTCCCCATAGAGGAGTGCATATTACCCTTATGTGCGGTTCTTTTTGTATGTTCGACCTGGACCTTTTTCTCATCTTCTATGAATCGGGCTCGATCAAGAAGGTGGTAGAAGGTCGTGACGTAATTTCTGAGAATTCTTTCCCGGATTCGATGACAGAGCAACTATTATATCATGTCAAGTTGCCATATTTCGTCAAGGTTTCTTGACATTTGTGAGAAGCTGACCCTTTGGATCGTAATATATTTATCCGTGGATATCTTCTCTGGTTGTGGTTGAGCCAAGATTTTCATAAACAATCGGAAGTTTGGTCGTCGGGGAGCGAAGGCGAATCGGATGAGTTGCAACTCCTGCAATTTCTGCGTATGAACTGCTGCCTTCATAATCATCTATTAGAATCAAATTGGTCGTGCTATAAACAAAATCACAGTCCCGTGATTGTAGCACATAATGCAACCGCATGATTGACACTTCACGTTTAACTGTATTTGGACAAATTTTCGAGAAAATTATAAGAAATTGTCACTACGCCTGTATTGAAATTCGATTACAATATTTTTGAGGCCTACCAACACATCTGATATTGCTTTCATTTCTTTTAAATCGTAAAAACACCCAAATGAAATACGTCTCACAGAGACAAATGCAAGCTATCTTTGTAATTAACAGTTGAGTTTGTTTTTATGAGACACCTAAATCAAATTAGCCTTATAAAAAGTTTGAATTTTTAATCGAATTAATTGAAATCGGTTTCCAAATCGTGTCGCGATTGACACATTTTAACCTACCTACAGTACCTAAAATAGATTACGTTGATACAAGATCGTATGTGGACTATTACATGTAGTTGCTGTAACATAACGATGGTTTGGTTTATCCCTACTGAAATACACTTTGATGATTTCAAAGTATGCTATATAGACAATATGCTATTCATATATGTCAATATAAAGCGCTTTAAATAGCACCATCACAAGGTACATGCTGCATGTGCTAAAATCGGCTGCAATTTACCATGTAGGAGTACCTAAAAGTTGTCTGCAATGATGACAGTCATTGAACCTGATATTTATACATAATTTGCCAATTACGCGATGTAATTTGCAATTGGCATGAACTTTTGCATATTTCTTAGACCAAAGTCTGAGAAAGTCTAAAAAATACTCGTTTTTTTTTAACTCGATCCCAGGGATCGACCCAATTTTTGGCTTCTTCCTAAGAAGTGCTGATCGACCATGTCATGAGTCATTGACTCGAACATGTGATAATTGGAAGGAGCAATATCTGGTGAATACGACGGATGAGGTTGGACATCTAGGACATTCTATTGATGCGATCCCAAAGTATTCTTGACGTTCTTGCAGCATGCAGACGAGCGTTCTCATGCTGAAAGATCACTTTGTTTTTCATATTGAGGCCGTTGAGCTTCATTGCTCGGCTCCATTTCATTAATTGTTGGTAACGTTCCATGTGCCTTTTGGGCTATCTATTCAATAATATCGATCATAGTTAAATTATCTTCGCCCCACTTGAAACGACGCCCGGGGCAGCAACCCGTGTGGCCCAGTCTCGGACCGGCACTGATGAACGGATAGAACCATGACTGGCGTGGGATAGATGTTGCATTGGTTTTCTTATGAGAGAATTTGACCGAACCGAGACTGGAACGAGACCACACTGCGTCTGGCATTATAGTAGAAATCTGGCTTTAAAGTTATGTATGTCCAAAATTCGGACATACATATCAACAATACATACATGTGATGACTCGAATATTCCTATTATTGGAATACTGAAATAGAATCTTTACATAGCCGAGCGAATTGTTTTATTCAAATATCAGTTTTGTTTTTAATTCATTTTTGGTTCTACAAATGACTGGATTATTTATATACTCCAATAATATTCAAATAAATATGCGACTAATTAGTAGCACACACAAGACAATTCTAAGCCTACGTCAAAGTTAAACTTGTGTTTGGATTTAAATTTGTATGTTTCTATCTTAATATTATATACTTGTACTAGCGGACCCGGCAGACCTTGTCCTGCTCGAACATTGGCTTGTCTGGTATTAGCAAGTCCAGCAAACGTTTTTTCGATATTCAATGTAAATTTCGACGATTTTCATTTTGATTAAATAATAATAAACAAAGACAAAACTCAAAACATTTCTACGATAGTCATATTTTTAATAATGTAAGAAAATTAAATCATACTAAAAGAAATAGAGTTTGTTTCTTTTTTATCTTAATACAATTTGATGAACAACATTTTTCGTCAATCCCTGAGGTGCATAAATGAAGAAACTTGATGGTTTCCCTATGCGAGAACATGCGACATACAATTGACCATGTGAAAACCATGGATTTTCTAAATCTACACCACAAATGTATATTGTTTGGCCTTGTGACTTATTAATAGTTATTGCGAATGCCAAACAAATTGGAAATTGCAGGCGTCTGAAAGGAATGGGCGAGTCTGAAGGGATCATTGGAATCCGTGGCAGGAGAACGACTTCTTCTTGAAACTTGCCGCTCAAAATGATAGCTTCAAGAACATTGGCCATATTTCTCATGCCATTGCATAGCTTTGGTGCATTTAAATTCCGGAGCAAGATGACTGGTGAACCAATTTTTTATTCACAAGTTATGTGGTGGAATTCCTGGTAAAACCAATGAATTAAAAAATTCAACAGGATAGTTGACTGCCTCGCCAGAATCGACAACAGTATCGATCGATTTAAACAACATCTCATCACCAGGCAATGACCGTAGTATTTTAAAATTAATAGCGTCAACATCGATATTTTTTGCGGCCAAAATAACTCGTTCATGTAGGGGAAAGTTGCCTATATTGGACCACTTGGGACATTTCATTAATCCTCACAGTTCTTATTGACAAATTCTAAGTATTCATATAATAATGAGACCTACCTTATCTATTTATTATTATTCGGTAGAATTGTTTTGTCGATAATGCAAATAATTAATTATCAATGACGTAATTTGTGAAATTTGCAAATGGTCCAATTTGGTAAACTAGTCTAGTCTCCCAAATTGGGCCGCTGATATCCTAAATTGGACCAGGTGTTTTTATGACGGAAAAGAGAAATTACAGTAATAGTGAAACATTTTTATTTTGAACAGTGATAATACTACAACAATAACAACAACAGCAATAATAATAAAAATAATAATATTCAGGAAACAAAAAAAATTCCACCAATTTTTATGTTGAACAATTAGCGCAAAAATAAAATTTTCTCTAGGGACTAACTTCACCACAAACTGAGTGCACCCAATTCTGACACTTTAAACATTGGATCATATCTAATTTCTGTTCCTTTTTACATAGGAAACAGTACCACCTTTTTTTTGACGAGTCAATTTTATGTTCTTTTTTTGCCTGTTTTGGTTTGGATTTCGAGAGATTTTTCCTATGCTGCGAGCTAGTTAATTCCGTTGATTTTTGAGGATGTTTCAAAAATTTTTCACTGTCCTGGGATGTCGGTATAGGGCACATTTCATTAATTGAAACATTTAATGAAGAAGTCGAGGTTGACGGCAGGCTTGTTGAACTTAAAGGATTTAAATTATTAGCCGCAGCGAAATGGTGTTAATTAAACATATTTTTATCAACTGGCCATATTCCTGTGGCCTTAAGGCGAAACTGTCTGCAGCCGCTCGGAGTGTATATATAGATATAATAACAATGTAAAAAATACTTTTGAATATCTTTGTTGTTACAAAAATTGGAGATACGATCGATATGGCATTTGGTTATATGAGTAATAATAAAAATTCTGATGTATGATTATCCGGAAAAAACGATTAGTTTTCGAGAAAAAGCTATTTAAACACCCCAGAAGAAGACTTTTCCAATTTTCTCGAAAACTAATCGTTTTTTTCCGGATAATCATACATCAGAATTTTTATTATTACTCATATAACCAAATGCCATATCGATCGTATCTCCAATTTTTGTAACAACAAAGATATTCAAAAGTATTTTTTACATTGTTATTATATCTATATATACACTCCGAGCGGCTGCAGACAGTTTCGCCTTAAAACCGTTTATAGCGGTATGTATTGTTGCAGCTGGTACATAAGCTTCAGCCAATGGTCCAGACACTTGAAATATTGAAACTGCTTCTCCAGGACTTGACTTAACCATTTTTCGATAGCCTGATTATAAAAGATCTGAAGGGGTTTAAATAGCGCTACATCTAAGGACTGTAACCTGTGGGTCGTATGGCCTGGAAGTTGGAGTAAGATAACCCCATTAGGGGCCTTTACACTAAGAGACATTTACGCGGATTTTAAGAGAGACCAGACTTTAACAGAGACAAGTCTTTCAGTGTGAATGCAACAAGAGACCTAGAGACTTTCACACAGACTTTTATAAAGACATTTGGAGAGACTTGTCTGCTGTTTCAATTGCAATACTGACTGTATTTTATACTTTGATAAAATCCGGTATACTTTGAAGTATACTGGATTTTATCAAAGGAGGCCGATTATTCTGAAAATTTGCATAACACCATAGCTTTTCATTTTGAACAACTTTTCCTAGTAACACTTTGGCGCGCTGTGAACGGAAAAGGTAATTTATCTAGAACTAAAATAGTGTTTGCTCAATTGTGAAGGCCTACTTGACTTAAAGAAATCGAAAGTAAACTAAAAATAAGACTCATACAAATCAGGGCGGAATCCCAAAATATGAAATCCCAATTCGAAAAATTTTGGTCAATCATACCGATTGTAAATTCAATCCGGGGATATATTGTATATAAAATGAACAATACCGTATTACTTCAATAAATGTAATCTGCATGCACCATTAATTATAACTTTAAGAGACCAATATCCCGATGATTATAGGAATTATTTACGAATGGACGCAGGTACATTCAATGATTCATTAAATTTCGTAACCCCTTTACTGTTGAAAAAAGGACAAAAATGAGGGATCCTATAACGCCCCAGAGCAAATTGGCGACAACATTGAGGTTCTTAGCCACGGGCTGCCGTGATGAAAAATTGAAATTCATCTCGGGCATTTCAGCTCCATCATTAAGTTTAATTGTTCCTGAAACATGTAGGGCAATATGTTCAGCATTGAAGAATTATTTGAAAGTAGGGGAGGTCGGGTACAATTGTTACAGTTTCTACTTACGTTTCTTTTTTTAAACTACCTGTAAAGATTTAAAAAATTAGAAAAATACTCTGATGTAGGCCAGACATGTGGCTATAAAGATAAATAATATTACTGATTTTGGTCACGTTATTAACAAGATATGTTTATTTAGATATGGCGGAACAGAATGTTACAAATGTAACAGTCTAAAATATGAGATAAGTGTAATTACTATCAATTGAAAAAATGAACACAAGATATATATTTAGTTAATATATTTTAGTTAATATTGTAAAAGTTGATAGTACTTCAATATCAGAAATATTATAAACAAAACGATTTTCGTCTAAACTAAAAACTAAAAAATATAAAGTACGAACAAGAAAAAACAAAGTAGATACCAGGAACCAATTAAATAACCAAGAACTAAGGATCAAGAAGGGAATGCATTTCACTCTATAAAAATAACTAATGAGATTCATCATCGTCGTCATCACATTTTAAACAGTAGAAAAAGTCGGATCGTAGCTTGTGAACACATTTCTCGTGTGCCCACTCTTTGCATTTATTACATTGAATCCATATTTCTTTAGATTTGCCAGTATATGGTTTCAAGCAATACAGACAAAATGTATCCTCTGTGTCGTCATCTGTGACATCAGACGAACCTTGCTTCGCATTTGCCTCTAAGATAGTTTTTGATTTGCCAGATGAACCTGTATTGTTTGTATTTGCTTTTAGCTTTTTTGTTCCTTGTTCATTTTTGTTTTTCATTAATTTCTTCTTTATAGTGTTTGCTCTTCGTTTCCTACTCTGTTCCTCTTCGAGTATCAATTTTTCTGGCGAGTCGGTCAAAATAGCGCTGTGCTTCTTTCTTCTTTTTGTCTTTTATTCCTTTATGCCAACTGGAGCTTTTGGAAGTGGACGAATTCGTTCAAGGACTCGGAAGGATTGATCCAGACCTTCAGGGATATCTGGCCTTATGCAGGGACATGGTACAGCCATAGTAGTTTCTACTAAATCACTTTCTGGTAAAGTCCTGTCAGTTACGGACGAGGGCAAAAAGTCGTCGTCCCCGAAAATATCCCTGATGAAGTGAGCACAACTCTTTACGAATTGATACTAAACTTTATTCTTGTTAAAAGTACATTATTTATACCGTGATCTAATCAGACCAAGGTTATTAATAAGTAGTACATATTTAAGTAGAATTGCTGAATATTATTATTACTGTTATATTATATTAGACAATTGCAACAATTAAATAGAACAATTATGTAAAACTGCTGAATGTTGTTATTGTTACACAAAAGAATGCGATCATTCTACAATAATTGACGCAACAATAACAATAATTTGTTGCAACCGATAATTTGTCAATTAATAACAAATTAATACAAGACAAAAAACAAATCTGTTTAATCTGAGATTAAACATATTGCCAATCCGACAAAACAAAGAATTTAAACTGAACAATAATAATTTATCAACAATAATTATAAGCTTAAACATTATTCGTGTTAGATAGACCAATTTCTGATCACTGCAACACTTCACTAATAGTTCATTCATTAATTTCTCGGAACTGTATTTCCATAATCTTCCTTTAATCGCCCATGTTTTCTTAATTGTTTTTCTTGAAATTGTCGTCTCTCGAGATGACTTCGTTATTGCTACACTGCCTATGAAAATTGCTGCTTTGGTTAGGCTGATTGCGGTGATTGTTGTTGCTGAGGCTGTAGTGATAACCATCATTATTGCACTTGTTGTGTCGCCCATCCATTATATCCAATATTATATTTTGCCAGCTGTTATTTACCATAAAATCAAGGTCATAGTTTGGTAATGACTTTGTTAAATTTTCCAACACTAATGCTTTGGTCAGCATATTGAATTTACTTGGGAATCTTGGTTGCAAATTAATCGTTACCGTATGTTTTGCTGATAACTTTGCATCTCCCACTCCAACAATGTGAACATTTACCTTCTTGCGTGGAAGCGCCAATAACTCCGCCGCATCTTCGGAGATGAATGATGATTGTGACCCAGGATCAATCAGTACTCGTAGATATTCTGATGCTCCATTGGATGATGTTGCTTTTACTAATGCAGTGGCTAGCAACACATTACCATCATTTCTTTCATAATTGTTTGGTAACGTCATCGTACATGAAATGATTTCATTACCATCACCATCTTTATTCTCATATTTCCAAGCATTGGCATCCTCATTAGACGGCCATTGCTTCTTATTCATTTTAGCAAAATTATGTAAGAGTGTATGATGCTGTTTATTGCATACATCACACCCTGGACCATTAAAACATTCAAATCTTCGGCTGTGTTTCATACAATTTCGACATAGTTGTGCTTCATTGATGAACTGATGCCTTTCATCTATAGATAATCTTCCAAATTCCCCACAAGATGAAATGGGATGAAACTGATTACAGTATTTGCACGTTACTCCTCTGCTACCTCGTTTGGTGAATTCAGATGTTGCTTCTAACGATTGGAATCTGTTTCTCAAAAATTCCATTGAATCATTGAAATTCTGCACTTGTTGAGGATTTTTTAACGATTGTTCATACAGCCGGTTTGTTTCGGAATCCCATTTTTTGGATATAATTCTTAGTATTAATGCTTCATACTCATCGATTCCCATATTTTTAATTGCTTGCATACATTCTACTACAGTATCATGAAGCATTTTAACTTGTTCAGCGGATTCTTCTTTGATTTCCGGAAAATCTAATATATTATCAAACAGTTTTGCTACTAATAATCGCTTATTATCATAACGATCATTCAAGATTTTCCACGCTGTTTCATAATTTGTTTCTGATATCAACAGATGTTGTATCAGACTGCCTGCTTCATTTCGAAGATGTGCCTTTAAGTACTGCATCTTCTCTGTGTTTGATAACGACCTATTGTTGTGAATCGTTCGTACAAACATATCATGGAATGTAATCCATTCTTCGTAACTTCCCCCGAATAAGGGAATTTTTAACTGCGGCAGTACTATATTTGTACCCTGTCGGTTTGTTTCAGTTGTTTGATGTCCATGTTGTTCGATTTTTTCTTCCAGACAACTTAATAATTTCCAAACATCTCTGCTACCCTGATCATACTGCTTAACATCCTCACCTCGTATTTGCACCTCCTCATATACTTCTTCAATTGAACGCCATTGTTCTTTTATCATATCTCGAGAAGGTTTATAGAATGCAGCCGACTGATTTGGGTTATCTTCAATTAGTTGGTAGATTTCCTCTATCCTTTTTCCAAGTTTTCTTAGACGGATCATCAACAATTTTACTTCTTTTGATTCATCTTTATTTTCTCCTTTTGGATTAGTGAATCTACTCGCTTCGGTCTCACTTGTAATTTGTGTGATCGATGCTTCTTGTTTAAGTGCGTTAAGGTAAGCTTCAGCCTCCGCACATACCTTTGATACGCTTTCGTAAAATTTGGACGTAAAATAATTATGTCCAGGGACATCTAATTTCAGCATAACCTGATGGTTTTGCTCAACTTGTTCCCATAATTCATTTAAGCTCAATAATCTATTGGCCACATAACTTGGCGTTTTTCTTACTGCCGAGTCTTTTTTACTATTACTTAGTAATTTAGCAATTTGCTCACCCAATTCTTGCTGCTTTTGAGCCAATGTGTTCATCTGTTCCATCTTAGATGATCCTGGCATCTTGATATTTTCCACTCCCGACACTCGATCTACTTCTTTTCTTCAAGTAGTGTTGCCCCTGAATTTCAGGCCTGGAGAGTAGCACTTCACAAAAATTTATTTATTTTTTTGTGATTTTCACTTGATTTATTCCCAATTGTATGTTGGAAATAAATCTTTGTTTATTTTTTTTTATTTTACACTAATCTTTTAAATTAAATTCCACCTTTCGGAATTAAACCTTCGTTTCTTGTTTCTTCTTTTTTCTGCTCCCGACGTTTATTCTACTTCTTTCTTCGGTAGTGTTTCACTAAACGCCCCTGAATCTCAGGCCTGGAGAGTAGCACTTTATTTAACTTTATGATTTATTTCCTTCTTTTTTGGAAATAATCGTATTAAAAATTTTTCCTGTTACTTCCACTTTACTTGGAAAGAATTACTCGTATTATTTATTTTTATTTTTATATTTATTAATTACTTTTCAATTTTCTTCTTGAAACCACTTGCTTCATTCAATCTTTCACTTTTTATTTGTGAAATAATTTTTATTAACTTATTTTTAGTTAATTTTTGTTTTCTTAAGATGTACTGTGAAGCCCAGCCTCAGACTTCAAAGATTTTATGGCTTGGATCAGTACATTAATTTTAACGAGTAATTTATTATTTTAATTCCACACTTGTGGAAACACAAACTTGATTCATCTTACTTGAACGTACTGTGAAGCCCAGCCTCAGACTTCAGAATTTTAATGGCTTGGATCAGTACGCCGGTTCAAGTTTGCCTCGAAGGACCAATGTTGAAGTGAGCACAACTCTTTACGAATTGATACTAAACTTTATTTGGTCTAACAATACATTATTTATACCGTGATCTAATCAGACCAAGGTTATTAATAAGTAGTACATATTTAAGTAGAATTGCTGAATATTATTATTACTATTATATTATATTAGACAATTGCAACAATTAAATAGAACAATTATGTAAAACTGCTGAATGTTGTTATTGTTACACAAAAGAATGCGATCATTCTACAATAATTGACGCAACAATAACAATAATTTGTTGCAACCGATAATTTGTCAATTAATAACAATTAATACAAGACAAAAAACAAATCTGTTTAATCTGAGATTAAACAATCCCTATAAAAGGGCCAAATGCCAGACACCCTAAATCCTCCCATAATATTCGTGGGTGTCGACGCTTTTGGGAAAGCCTCAGCAACTACACCGGGAATATCGTATATGGTCATTGTCTGACCAGGATGCGTTTTCATCCAGTTGTCCATTGCAAAATTGACGTAGGTCTTTAATGGGCCGTAGACGCCACGGTCCAGTGGTTGTAGCTTGTGCGGCGTGTGAGGGGAAACGATAATAGCACAATTCCATTAGCCTTACAGAACTCGATAGATGGGACATACAAGTGGGAATCATGGTTGTCCAACAGTAAGAGAACTCTTTTCTCAGGAGAAGGTCTCACATGCTTGGCGAAGTGTGTTTCATAAAAATTAAAAACGTTCCTTCATTCATCCAGCCAGTGCCATTTGCCTGACCAATACAACCTGGTGGACCACTGCGTATAAAATGTGCTTGAAATTTTTTTCGGGGGAAGATAAACATCGGGGGCACAGTGTTTCCGACAGCATTTACAGCGGTGCAAACTGTTACCAAACTGCCACGTTCCCCAGAAGTAACGGCGCCCACTTGTTTTGTGCCTTTTATGGCAACGATTTTGTTGGACTTTTGCACGGTAGTCATCCCTGTCTCGTCGACGTTGTATATGTCAGAGGCTTCAAATTTATATCTTTCAAGTGCATTCGAATAATTATTAAAAAATTTATCAGCGTTTGCTCTATTGAAGTTGATCGCACGTGCATAGCTGGTTGCTTCCGGAGATCTTATGGATAAATCAGGATGCCTGCGCATGAAGCTTGTAAACCAGTCCTTACCTGCTAACCCATTTTCTGTCCATTTGCGAGGAACCGTCATTCCATTTTCTGTGGCAAAGTAATACACCTACGAAAAAATCCGGATAAATACTTGTGATTTTTATATTCTTATTATAGGTTCAAGTATATTTATACCAATTTCCGAATTTCCTTAAACGTTAATCCAAAATAGATAACTGAAGACATCTGTATATATCTTAGGAATGCTTCCTCCTGTTCCTCTGATAAAATTCTGGTGTGTGGATTGTAACCCATTTTTGGCAATTCACCATTATTTCGTTTTTTCATGTAACGATTGAGTGTTACATGGCAGATATCCAAATCTCTGGCAACTTGTCTCTGTGAAAGATTTCCCTCTTTTATTAGATTAGCTGCCCTTTCCATGAGTTCATTTGTAGGTCCTCTGTTCGTTTTTCTATTTCGTTGACGTGGCATTGCCTCCTAATATGCCATATTTATGAATCAACTGTTTAAGGGGTACAAATGTAACACGTTACATTTGTACCGAGCAGTTGTGTTACATTTGTACCCAAGCGACATTTCTATAATTTTCACTCATTCAACAGAACAAGACAAAACATAACCACAAAATAACAGTGGCAGGTTCTAAAACATATTTAAGTTGAATGTCAGCCATAGGTTCGTTGTGTTAAATACGAACATTCTAAGGCTACACAAGACACAAGGAACATCTCAAATTTTACTTACCTATCGCTTAAACAAACAATTTGTTACAATTTTTCAACAGTCTATCCCAGCCCGCTTAAATTAACAGGGAGAGGGCTCCAGGTTGGGGATGGGGTTTCGAAAACAAAATATATAGTGGCGTAGTGTTAGTTACTAGTGAGCCCTCGTTTAGGAGAAATTGGCCAAAAAGATTTACAGAATAAATGTATTCTGGTAAAGTAATACAATAATTCCAATTGGTGATAGCCCAGTGGTTAGAGCCCTGATTATTAATCAACAAGGTGTAGGTTCGATTCCATCTCAGCTCACTTTTTTTTATACTTTGTTTAATATTTGTACGCATTACAGTTCGCTGTGTAAAAACTATTTAAAGCCAGATAAAAAGAAGTTTAACGAATGTTTCTTAAGCCGGAAAATTTGTTTATAGATTCCGCTTGAAGTTACAATGTTTTGGATGGTAATTGTCATAAAAACATTGGAAGCATAAATTATTCTGACACCAAGAACATTGAATCCTCCTCTTCAAATGTCTCGATGGTTATGGTTTCGACTGGAGCATCTTGGTCCCGGGTAAAATCCAGGAGATTATAGTACCATAAACTCGGCTGGTAGATTTCATCCGCCGATGCACCACTTCTAGCACTTTCCCTGACTTTTCTTACTTCTCTCCTAAAAGTGCACCTAAGCGATTGGAGTTTCGATATAATCTCATTTTTTGTAATATTGGGTATTTCCTTTTGACTAGCTGAACTAATGGACACAAGAAGGACCTACACTGCTTTAAATACGGACAGTAACAAAGAAAATGGCATAGGACTTTTAAGGATTGGGCGAACTGCCCGAAATTTTGGGAACAATCCCCACTCTCAAAACCACCCCTTTCTTTAAAAATATACGCCTACATATTAGATCTTTTTATTTTAAATTCTGGGACGATTAATCACTTATTTTACGAAAATCATAAAACATAAACATCAACAAAAATCATTAACAACGATTACTATCATCACCATCAGGTCACATGATTTTTTTTTCTAAAAACAAGATATAACCCTTTACTGTATGAATTTTTATTTTTTGCTAAAAAAATTTACAGACGGTAAAATATGTTTTTATTGACAGGAAAAATATTTAAAAAAATCTATATTTAGTTTTGACATTTATTTTTGAAAAAAGGTGTGCCATATGTGGAACATTATGAAGTAAGAAAAAAATTTATTCGGTATGAAATCTCATAAAACAATTTCTATCTTTGTTGAAACATAGCGGAATTTTACATTTAAAACATAAAGTAAAAGTTTTCCCCATGCAGCCTGGAAGCTTGCACCTTGACCTGTTTTCACACCATCCTGGTAAATGGTCTACGCCATCTCGACGAACATCTTGCTGTGGAATTTCTTTTGCGGCCCCTTCTTTTTTTTTGTTGATAAGCCTGTTCTATATCATTATTCGATGGTCTTCCTGCACTTTTCCTGTTTATGGGTTTTCCGGCAAGACACAATGCATCAGATACTGCAATTTTGAAATCCAGGAGAGGCAAGGGTTCTTTTTCAGCTCTTCTAAACAACAACCAACTATTTACTACGCACATGTCCAAGAAATGAAGAAAAAATCGCAAGTACCATTTCTTGGACGATAAAACCCTAACATTGCATCGAGAAGGTAAGGTCTACGCCTCCCATATAGCTATTATATACAAAAACACTTCGAGGGCAAGCAATCATTTTGTGGGTGTTGTCCGTCTTAGAAAACCTTTTTTTCTCACCAACTGGTTCACTGCCAACATATGAAGATATGGTGGTCACAACTTTGTTATCGAACCAGGACACAACAGATATTTTTGTGTTATCTATAATCGCAGTTTTGTCTATTATAGAACCTTGTCCATTTCTGTTCGTTTCATTTTTTTGTTGGCATGTCACATCCTGGAACTCGATTTATTTTTACAGTTCCTAAAGGAAGAATTCCTTGTTCGGTCAAGTATATTATTAGTGGAACACTACTGAACCAATTATCAAAACATATTTTGAAATTTTTATTTTTTGGTATAGTATCCGACAGTCTTACGACCACGTTACTGCTTATTCCTAAATCCGGTACATTAGGCAGTACAACATTACTTTAAGCTCCAGCGTATAGCTCAAAATGGGAGCTAAATCCAGAAATTCCGCTAAGCACAAAATTCTTGTACCCCCACTTGTGCGGTTTTTTGGGATTGTATTGTTTTATTCCACTTCTTGCTTTAGTTGGGATGATTTGCTCATCAACTGCCGTATGTTCTTCCCTAGGAACTAGAAGTAGTCTCTCTCGAATTTTTGAAAGAAATGGTCGAATCCTGAACAACTTATCATGACCCTGTTGTCCTGCTGGAATAATATTCGTGTTGTCATTGAAATGTAAAAACCGTTTGATTTCTTCAAATCTATTGCAGCTCATTATTTGGGATACTGCGGGATGATCTATAGAAGTACCCCAGTATTGTCTTGTGGCTGGTAACTGAATAACAGACATACCTTCCGATAAACTGCTCAATTTCATATTTTACATTTGCGGGTTTAATAGGACGACACTGTACTCCATACAAGTTTGTTTGGGTGGTAATAAATTTTATAAGATCTTTTGGAAATAAAGATCGAAAAAAGTCTATTGGAGTGTCTAAATCTAAAATTTCGCGCGGCAAATCTTGATTACCAGCAAATTTAATTTCATCTTCAGTTTTGATAAGATGGTCCTCGGTCCATTTCGTTTTAGCTTTTGTGGTTGGAACAGGTGTATTTTTAGTTTTAGGCAACCGCTTTTTTAGCTCGTACAGCGGCAAGTTACTTTCAGAGGAAGTATCTGATTCGGAAATGATAACAAAATTTTCTCTGTTATTTTGTGGAATATTATCATTACAGTAGTCGCTAACATCAGCCAGAACATGTCCTAAATCCATGAAACGTTCACAATCATCGGACAAATCAGAATCATCACGATCATCCGCCGGTAAATTCACATGTGTCAGATTGCCATAAAACTGCTTACAATCCATAACTGAAGTATTATAAAAAGATTTGTTATATTGCCGAAATTGCATGTTGTGCCATATGAGGCACAAACCATATTATTGAGATTTGACAGTTTTATAATTGTTGAGGTGATATCTATCTTACCTAAACATCAGCAATACTCAATAACCAACCACTACGTAATTTTTTCTCGCAAAAAATCTTGGTTTTTTCTTGTAAAAAAAAAGCTGCGAAAATGGCGATTTCACTATTAGTCGTGTGGTCAACTAGTCGAGACTTGCAATGCTTACCAAGTCCACCGAATCTAATTTAGTGGGGAGATTTCGGCTACAACGGTTAACAAGGTGTGTACCAGATGTGTTCCAATATGCAGTTACGGAAAAAATCGATTTAGAACTTGATTTTTTTTTGTATGGGTCATATATGACCCACTTTTTGCTGTAAAGTGATAACAACTCGGCCACTCCTGATGATGATGACGTCCTCGTCATGAAGGCATACAAAATATTACATTTTCAAGAACAAACAAACCAACAAAATTAATTATAAAAGAAGTTCAAAAAAACTTTAAAACTTTAAGATCAACAAAACAACAAGCACAAAACAAAGAAAAACCAACAATCTAAACCTGAAAATTGCAAAATATTTGCTAATCCGACCCCACAACCAACTTTATTCTGTCTACCGACACTACTCCTTGATAAACACGGCTACTCTGTTGTTCTCCCTCAATATCTTTCACTAAAAACCTGTAATTTCCTAGCACTTTCACAATCTCGTAAGGACCACGATATTTTGGCTCTAATTTGTGACCTTCGTCCGTTCCTGAACTAGTACTACATCTCACTAACACAAGCTCACCAGTTTTGTAGTCATAAGGACGCTTTCTACGAAGATCATATTGTGTTTTCATTTTCAATTTGTTTTCTTGTAATAATTCTTCTATAGATTTAAATTTAAAAATATAAAAAGAAATAAATTAACTGTTTGATAATATCAACCATCTGGAACAATTTTTACCATAATTGTTAATGTTTTTATTTAAATAGAAATATTAAAACCCTTTCAGTTTTTGAGATATTATTGAAACAGTAAAAACATACGAAAAATACGCCCCAAAAAATGGAAATAATGGGAAAAGTTTCAATTTCTTTCTGTAAAAAATTATTAAAAAACTTAATAAAATCATTTTATAAACCATAGAAATGAAATGATTGAATTTAAAACATTAATTTTCAAATACATAACCTTTATTGTCAATTTACTCTTCTTTGCATTTATACTGCAAAGACTTTTGGGTGGATTTAAGTGACCTTGATTTGTCAGCGGATGTGTCTCTGTTGTAATGTAAACGCAACTTGTTTAGTTTCTGCATTTGGTCTGTGTATTGTTCTCTGTATTTGTCTCTGAAAGACTTTTCTGCGGATAAGTTTCTTAGTCTATAGTCCCTGGCAAGATTCAAGGCTTCTAAATTTTTTGTATGAGTCGTGTGACCATCGAGTTAGTAGGTTTAACCACTTAAATAAAATGTTTTAACCATTTTGTGAACAAATCTGAATTTATATATAGGGATAATTTTGTATTTCTTTCCATGATATTATTTTTTTCTGCTAGTTGGTATGCGAGCTTTCTAATATAATTCACAGTTAAACCAAACATCGTTTTCTCTAGTTTTAGTATGTGATGTACTAATTCTTGCTCGATCTCTGGTGAAAATGTTGTGCATCGACCAAAATGCTTGACAGAATCATTTGCAACTTTATTTTTTATTTTCAGCATGCCTTTTAATTGTGGCTTTAGGAATTTTATGAATGCAAGCGCATTTATTCAAGCCAAATTTTCCACTACGGTACTCAGCTATAGTTAGCTCCATCAATGTCTTGTTCCATTTACCATATTGTCTTGTTTTGGTTTTTATAAAAGTATGAAAATCAAAACTTGTAAATTGTGATTCCTCTAAATTGGACCGGTCCAATTTAGAAAACTTTAAGGGGTCCAATTTAGGCAACTCCAGCCTATCTCACGTCTTTTTGATATGAAATTCATACACCTTCTCAGATGTGAGATTAAATTGAGGAGTAATTAATACATTTTTCTACATGACAAGATTAATTATCAATTAACTCATTTATGCTTACCGTCTATCCATAATACTCTTAGACAACTGTATTAATTTTTATAACAAACTGCACAAAATTAGATTTGTTTTTCAATACACGCCTTTATAAATTATAATCGTAGTTTTCAGATATAAGGAATTATATACATTATAGGTTGATTAAATATATAAAAGTCGAGATGAAATAATTTAAATTAAGCAACTGATGAAAATATTGTGATTTTATAACAATTCAAAACATTTATCAATTAATACACTAAATCTATTTATATCAAATTAAGTGATGATTTAGTTAATTTTAAAAAACAATTTAAGAAATGAAAATCGAATAACAGACACGTGTAAGTGTAGCAAGGAGCACCGGAAGAAAGAAGTTCAAACTAATGTCAATTAAGGAAATTGCGCAGAAATACAATGACAATCAACTATGGAAAAGTGACATTAAAGAGTTAAATATAGGTCACAATCCTTCATCAGCAACAATGATCATCGTTCGTTCACAATTATGATTTTTTGAATTTACAATTTATCAAATTAAATCAAAATTAAATAAAACAAAAAACAAAAAACGCCGTTTACACTAAACATTCAATATTTTACAGTTAGTCAATATATGAGAACTGAAAAACCAAATCGATCAAATATAATCAGATATAACAAATTAATACTAAAATCAATTAGTGTAAACAACTTTATAATCATGGGTTCTGTTAGAATAATAAGTTACAACAAAATCAATTACTAAATTCAATTAGTTTAAACAACATTTGAAGTTATGAATTTCAGTTGAAATTCAACAATAGGTATTTGATACACAACCTTTACCACAGACAAAAACTATCAAAACAACGTGTACGTTTATGTCGTGACGCTCAATCCGCTTGAAGTTGCGATTCGCTTGATATAGCAAATTTCAAACCCTAAAAAGAAAAGAAGAATTAGTGTCCATCTCACTTGCCGTTTGATGTGCTGTTAGCTTCATCATTGGTTACAATAAATAACGCCGATGAATTATGTGACAGTGAAGGTGATTTTGAATACATGAAAATAAAAACAGAGGAACAAATGTTTCTCAACATACAGATGGTAATCAGTAACATTTTTGTTGCTATTTGTTTGCGAAAAAAATACAAAAAACGAACCACCGTAAAACGGCTGTTACGGTATTTAGAAATAAATATTTATGTCTTATTACTTAATAAATTTGATTGTTTTCAGGGGTGCCCACTGTAATTTTGTTTTTCCTTTAGCACATTTGCGTATGGCACGCTTCAAGAAATACACTTAATTCAACCTCAAGTTCCCGGCTTCCTTCCTGTACATTGATATTTGAGAGAAAATTAACAAAAAAAATATGTATGAACTCTAATATAAAAGTTGAAGAAAAATAGTAATTGGACACTTTTTATAGTTATTGGACATGTAAGATATAGTAATTGGACGCAGTTTGTCTCACCCAATTTACCATTATAGATAGCGCAATTACTTATTTTTCTTGGATTCTGTCTGATACATAGCGTAGAGATAATCAATGTCGTCATCATCACTGTTATTTTCATTCATAATCTGATCGGAACTGTCTTCTGAGTCCTCTTTATAACAAAAATGGCACAAATAGTCGTCTTCCTCATCATCTGGTACGTGTTCGCGGTGTGTTATGGGCACACATGAACGATGGAAACTTTTGTGGCAACTGGAGCAGCTTAAATATAATTTCCTCACTTCTTTATGACATGTTCCACATACATTCTTTTCAGATTTTTGTTTCGTCTTTTGTTCTTGCTTTCTTTCTGCCCTTTTATTTTTTCTTTCTTCTTTTTCCTTTTCTTGTTGGAACTTCAGAGCTTTCTTAGCCTCGAACATTTTTTGAAATTTTTCTGAGGTCAAAGCATAGGGTGTTCTCTCTACTTGTCGTTTATTTTTTCTTTTAGGAGAATTTGGCCAGGCCAAAAACGGAGAAATTTTAGTTGAGTAGCTTGAATGAGCTTCGACTATTTTATTTGCTGGTGAAATATGAACTGAATTTTGATTCTCTTCGGCAGGATTCAAAATTTTAGGAAAGATGCATGCCAGTGGTGGATTAATTTTAAAAGAGCAGCTTGGAAGAACGTTAACCGATAGGTGATGTTTAATTGGGTTTTTATTAGAATCATTCCAAATAACGGGAGAGTTGCATGTCAGTTGTGTTTCCTGAGAAGCATCACTTGGAATAATTCTAGTTTCCAGCAGTTCTGGAGGAGTGCTAATAGTTTCTGTAAAGGGTCTAGTTTCTCCCAAATATGTCCATATTCTACGAAGTTTTTCTAAATATACATCGTGTGTTTCATTGCTCTGCATGCTATCAAACTTATTTATACAATCTACACCAACTATATTGACAAATGCTTCGTAATCCATTGTTCTTCTAGTCACAACATTTTCTTTATGAGTGTCGGATTCGTAATTTTCATTTTGATTAGTTGTTGAGCCCAAGCATTTTGTGTAATCAACATTATCAGAGTTGAACGGGCAAAGCCCACATACTCTGAAACCATTTATCAACGTTTCTGGTTTTACACACTTTAGAATTTTTTCCAACAAACCAGCTATGTTTATCTTATTTAGAGTCTCGTCAGGATGTTCTTCATTAAATTCTCTGACTGCTTTACGCCAGGCAGATTTTATTGGAGAAAAAGCAGCTACATCCGCTGGCTGCAATATTCTGGTGGCATTCGGATAGAGAGCTATGAGCTCTATTTGAAGTTTATTACACAGTACGCTCAGATCGTAGGTAATGTGTGATTTATGGCCATCTACGAAGAGGATGACGGGGAATATAACATTATTTTTCACCAAATATGGGTAAAATATGTTGCCTACGTATTCGCAAAACACCTCGGCTGTCATCCAACCGCGATCACTTTTAGCAATACCCCATTCTGGTGGAACCGTTTTTATATATATATATATATATATATATATATGTATATATATATATATATATATATATATATATATATGTATATATATATATATTACAGAGACAATATCAATTGAAATATATGTATGATTTCTAGATACAATATTATTATTTCTATACAATTGGACATTGTAAGAACGTGGACGGGAGTTGTTTTTGTCAACTACTACGGCGGGTTCCTATTATTTATCGTCTCTTTGTACAACAACCGTTTTACCTTTTTGTATTGTATCCCTTAAGTTTCTTGTGTTTTGATCGTAGTATTTCTTGTGATTTTCCCTACTTGTTCTTACGGGGGGCACCCTGAAAGTTTCCTTTAAGTTTTAAGCATTTTTGCATTTGAACAAACCAGTTCTAGAAGCATTTATTCCAATCTGAAGTAGATATCTTACCAACATGTCTTTCAAATGCTTCGACGGCCTCTTCCAAGGTTGAAAAGCGTTCACCACGCAATTTGTTTTTGACAAAAGGAAACACAAAAAAGTCGTTTGGTGATAAATCAGGCGAATACGGACAATGAGTCATTAATTCGATGTTGTTCTCTTTAAATAGTCGACTGTACGAAGAGCTGTGTGTGAAGCTGACGTTGTCGTGGTGAAGAATGATGCGCCGATTCCTGTTTCTTTCTCTGATTTCCGCGACAACATCAGGTAAGCAAATTGTTGTATACCAATCAGCGTTTACTGTTCTTCGATCCTCAAGAGCAACGGTACCAACAGGCTCAGATTTACGAAAAAAAAGCAATCATTTTTCTCAAGCGCTCCGTGAACGAACAACTTTGGCTCATTTTCGAACACCCAAACAGTTGATTGTTGTTTTGTTTCTGGTTCGTACAAATAGATCCACGTTTCGTCACCTGTTACTAAACTGTATACGTTAGCAGAAGCGCCTCGATTGAATTTTTTGAGCATTGTTTGTACCAAGTCACACGAGCCGTT
>JAEDXX010000522.1:0-32660 GCA_021725515.1 Epicauta chinensis
AATAGCCTTGCAAACAAAGCTATATACCGGAATAAGTCAATTTATTATGGTTTTCTCTGATTTGACTATTCTGTGATATTAAGTACCGTATGGTTTGACTTAAAAAATTGAAAATAAAGTTATCCAATGACGACAGTCCTGGTGTATATGTCACTCCATAGACAGTGCTGTTTCTCAGAAACGCCTCTTTTTACCACCAGACATTCCTTGCAATCTGTATGACTTTACAAAGAGAACTTTGTTATGGGGCTGCATAGCTACAAGCAACCAAAGTTTTTTCTGGGAGGTGTATAGCCTCATTAAGAAGGGTTTTCACCCAGTACATGCCAGGCCTAGGTACGTGCAACGAATTAAAATGGGTAAATGGTTTTCAATGACTGCAACATGTCAAAAATAACTCAACCAAATTCATCACCTACTATTTGTTACAGATATGAGTATCATCAATCACCATATCACATAGCATCTTAAACACTCTTTTAGCTGAAAGCTTATGTCTTTCTGAGGCTGTAACGCACATCTTAATGATCTCCAACTCACTAGGGCACCTTTTACAAAACTCATCAGGGAATATTCCGGTTAAAAGATTTTTCTTGTTATGATATCTCTCCATTGCAGTTTTCACCGGACACAGCATTTCAAAGTACATCATAGCAGCAGATTTTAAGTCACTCGTGACTCCCTTTGGCTGTATACCGGTCCTTTTGCTGTCATTCTGTGACTCATAGGAAATATCTTTTATCATCCCAAAGTCACCAATCTTTGGAATGTAGAGCTTTCGTTTTTCAAAGAATACATTGCTTGCTTTGAGATCATTATGAATTATATTATAGCTGTGCAAGAATATTAAGCCGTTAACTATCTGTTTGTACGTATGTCTCATGAAGTGCCTGTTAACTCTACTTCTATCAAGTCCATCTGTGCTGTATATAAACATTGATACTGGCATATCCTTTACCACGTCTTGATCATTCCTGAACTTTACGTATTCCCTTTTCTCCCTAAATATCTGTTCGTGTAATGTTTTATCAAAGGTCATCCAATTTCTAAAGTCAACAAAGTCTCTTAACGTAAATTCACAAAAAGTAGTTTTCAGGTAAAAGTACCATTTTCCACCCGTACAATAGTTTCTATCAACTGAGTTGTAATACAACTTTCTGTCAAAAAATGCTCGATCCTTTAGCTCTCTGAGTTCTCTCTGTATATCACTGCTACAAATTTCAGATGCCGACGAATCAGAGCTAAAACTACTTTTAATAGCCTCTATCTCAGTAGGTCTTTGAGACACGAAAAGGCTACTATACGAGAGGACATTTTTGTGCTTGTAGTGTATAGGCAGTCCCTCACTTACTACGTCCTTGATATTGTCCCTAGACACCAATGTAACCTCCTTAAGTGCATAGAACTTCATCGCCTTCTTGTCGTATATCTTGTATACCCGGCCGTATGAGCCCTTCCCTATCTCGCATATGAATGTTAACTGATCAAAAAATGTATTAGTTTGTCTTCTCATTCCCCTAAAGGCTGATTAGCATATTTGTTTATTCAGTACCTCATGAGTGCCAATAAAAATCATCTGATCGTAGGAGACCCCGATAAAATGTAATATGATGGCAGTAAAGGCTGTGTATCAGAAGCATTATTCTAAAAAGCCTAGTAGGGTTAGTGGAAGCATATATTTAATGTGTATGGCCAGTCTGTGCTGCAAGCATCAGATTTTGCATCAAACCCATTTTGACTGCAGTAGTATATTATGCAGCTATACGCCGAAATTCATATTCCATCATTTTACGACCTCTCTATGCTGAGTAGATCAACAGGGTAATGCCATTCTCTATGAGCAAGGTACCCTTTTATAATGTTCATAGTCCTCTACTAGATCTAAAACAGAAACGCTCTTTGTAGAGCAGTCGTATTCTGTTAAAGCAAAGCACGTCTCTGGGGGTAATATGGTTAGGTAAGGTGGAATACTGTGGGATGTCTACATCTTTGCTTGCCAAACCATTATCTAAAGAAGAAGGTGGTTACTTTGTGCAAATAAGTCATGAGTTTAGGTTAGAGGAAGTTTGGGTAGAGATAGGCTGCAGAAAGAGCTGTAGATTTATAACAACAGAGAATATGCATGGCAAAACCGTACATACAAGTGTAGCCATGGTTAGTATATCTTCATGAAGTCTAAATCTAGCAAGTCTATCCGGAGAATGTCAAGTAGACATCCTGATCAGCTTTTAGTGTCATAAGAATGGAATAGAGCTTCGTATTCCATAGTCTTAAGGGATGAAAAGCAGTAAAGTACCTTGAGGCCAATCTTGAGATGTTTAATCTTTCAGCGAGCTTGTAAGCCTATCATATTTTACCCCCACCGTAGCATATCTATTATAAATTGTTCCACCACAACTTCTCTATCATAAACTGCTGCACTAAAGCGTCTCTATCATACTTTACCTTAACCACAACTTCTCTATCAGACTTTAAGTCCATCGCCCAGCATTTTGCCAACTACCCCGAAGGCTTTTTTAACCCACAGATGAAGAGGAGAAAAACAACCAAGAAGATCACTTATATCGGTCAGAAGGTTAGAACACTCAAACAGATATCCAAAGCCCCAACTGAGTATGAGCAGAAGTACTTCCAGCTATCAGCCCGTGTTTCCCTGAAGCCATACCGTAAGCTCTGTGACATAACTGGTCTTCCCTCACTATACACCTGTCCGAAGACTCGTTTGCACTACTTCGATTCTTCTGTTTATAAACACATTTTGGAGCTTGGGAGCACTGAAGTTGGGAAACTGTTTGAGGTTAAGGAGTTTGGGAAAACACACAGGTGGTAGACGGGACTTAGGATGCGTGGAGTAGGATATATGGCACAGGAGCTATAATAAATAGTTGTGGTCGGTTTAGAATAATTGTATAATATAGCTGTGGAAGCTGGGCGCAGCTATGGACATAAGCTAAACTTATGGGAACTTGGTATAGCTATGAGAAAGAGATAATATGGTAGGGGAATGGCATGCTTGTGAAAATGAGATAATATGGTAGTGGAATGATATGTTAATAAGGTATAGCTGCAGACATATAATAGAGCTCAAGAGGTTAATATAATAAATCTATCTGCATAAATGTTTATGCCAATCAGGGTTTGTTTGATATATTTTTTGTTACCAAGGCTACTCCATCAAGGCAGTGCTTTTGATATTTAGAGTGGAGCAGTGAAGCGCATACGTAAAGCACACAGAGTGTTTGGATTGATAAAACATAGAGGGCATTTTGCATTGATAAATCACAGAGTGCTTTTCACTGACCTAACACGAAGCATATGCGCATAGAGTTAAGCTGTACATCAACTGAAAGTTTATTCGGTAAATATTATTGATTAGTCTAAATAGGTTTATTGCAAGATCATCAATTCCTGGGATCAGCTCATATTAGAGCCAATATCATAGAGCAGATCAAAAGCGCCCGTTCCCATTTTTACAGGGTGACCCACGACGAGACACGACGACGGATTATGGACATAGTCAGCGTCCTTGAACAACGAGGTATTTCGGATGTAGGTGATGCAGCTCTCAAAGGTCATTTTCTGCAGTGGCGAGTTAGAGAATTTAATTCCATGCCTACTGAACGGTGTGTACTCCCCATCCTTCGTCATATAATCTGCGACGAGGAAGAGATGCCTTGGATCTACGGATATCCCGTATACATCGAATACATTGGTTATCTCTGTGACTATGGCCTGGCGCCCAGCTTCTATGCCGAAATTCTGCATGACCGCATAAATGTCGTTTGAGTAGGAGTTTTTGAAGTCCAGTACCTCCAAGAGGTCTATGCCACGGAGCAGGGACGTCAAAGCCACGAATCTGGAGCCCTCAACCAGAAGGCTGTTGTTGCTGATAGAGGCTTTCTTTATTCCTGGGTGCTCCCTTACAGTTATAGTTGGGAGGAGCGAGTCCACGAGAGAGAGAAGAGAAGCGTCGAATGTGGCTTCAAAGTATGTTTCGTATCTGTAAGTGTTCTTTGATATTTTGTTGAGGTTTATCAGCACTGGGTCTTTCCTATGTTTGCTGTTAGTGACGTGATCTTCATCCAAATAGGTGGCATCATTGTATGAGCCGTTGTTTTTGCCATCAGGGGTATTGTCGTTAGCATGACTATCAGTAATATCACCATTAATATTACCACTATCAGTAATATTACCACTAATATTATTACCATCAGTAACACTATCACCACTCTCATCTACGCTGCTGCTGTTCCCATCACCACTCTCAATACTAACCTCCTGTTCACTACTCTCTCTCTCGTTACCGTTATCCTGTTCATTACAGTTGCTCTCCTCCATATCGTTGCTACTACCATGACTATCCTCAGCAGCCTCCTCACTCTCAGATTCAGAGTCGTTGGAGTCACTGCTCTTGCTCTCCTCACTCTCAGAGCTAGAGCTCTCAGCACCCTCCTCGTCGTCTCCCAGCCTCTTCCCCAGTGATGTATTGAGCTTTGACGAGACAACCCCCTTATACCCAGAGATCCTCCTCAGCCCATACCTTAGACGCTTAAGGAGTTTCCTATCAAGCGCCTTCAAAGCCCTCTTCCTATGCTTTCCCAATTTAAAGTCCATCTGGATCCTTTTCTCATACACTCCGTTCTTGAGAACAAGTTCCTCTGAGACTCCAACCTTCAAAACGCAGTCAGCCAGGGTTATTCGCCTCATTAAATCCACCAGGCTACTCACAACCTTTCCTCTGAATGGGACCATAATTATCGGTGTACTTATCGTCTTGGAGGCTACCATTATTATTTCCCTCAGCCTTGGGATACCCAGGGTAACGTTCTTGGATCCTATACCTGCCAAGTGAAAGGTGTTGAGCGTCATCTGTGTCGAGGGCTCCCCTATGGCCTGAGCTGCCATAACACCCACAGCCTCCCCTGGGTCTACGAGTGACTGTGTATATTTCAGGATCAAGAATCGCTTTAGCTTCTCTGGAAGATGCTCTATTTTTCGCTTGAATGCCTCTGATGTAATCTTGCTGTAGTCAGTGTATGCACTGGAGTTTGCTGTGCCTTTCTTCTTATCTTCTATGTCTTTCTTCAAGCATATAGCATTTTCATCCACTCCTTCATTGCACTTCTCAGTAAGACTAACATTCTTCGCAGCAGTTCTATTCACACCATCATTCATCACAGCAGTTCTATTCATCCCATAACCCTCCATTCTATCATTCTTCACTTCACGTAGCCCAGGAATATTTGTCATGTAGAAATCTATATCCACCAGATACGTGGCTCTCGTCCCATCAATAGAATCTTCCCCATACTGATACTGTATTAAATCCTTACCAACCCTCACACTCATATCATACTCCACCTTAACCCCCTCAAGGTGCTTGATAAGACACCTCTGCAGGTATCCAGAGCTAGAAGTCTTCACTGCCGTATCAATAAGCCCCTCTCGTCCAGCCATACAATGGAAGAAGTACTCTGGGGGCTCAATACCCGTCAAAAACCTCTGGAATATGTATCCACCCGCTGAGGGTCTATTATCCAGTCGCCTGAAACAGGGCAACGTCTTTCCACTCACCATAATCGGCACCCTCTTGCCTTCTAGCTCCTGCTGACCCAATCCCCCAGATATCTGGCTCAGATTAACTAGACTGCCCTTAGCCCCTGTAGATATAATGAGCTCCATGTTGTTTAGTGGAAACGTCTTAAGTAGGCCTCTCGGTATTGCCACATCCACTATGGATGAGGTCACTGCATTCATCTTCTCTCGCATAATACTGTCGAGCTCGTTGATCTTCTGGGGGGTGTAATAGAAGTTTTTGTTCTTTTTGACAAAAGTGTCGTATATGTGTTGAGCTTCAGCAAATCCCTTGGCTCCAGCACGGAGACGGTCGAGGTTTGCTTGTGGGGTGAGAAGCAAATCGTCTATGCGAACTGAGAAGCCGTATGTCAGGAGGAACTTGTTGACGACTCTGCCCAGTATTGTCAACAAGTCGTTGCATATTTTGTAGTCTATTATTGTGTTTTCATAGATAGGAGTGGGTAAATCGATATAGGTTCCATTATCAGTAGCTTTAGAGGTAATTGAGCTCATAATCTTATCAGTGTGAGTTCCATCCACACCCATGTAACCTACACTATCACGCTTCTCAATATAACCTACGCTGCTATGCCCATCACTATATGCCACGGTGTCATCACCAAACTGCCTGGGGCTTCGAAATATCTCCCCAGAGGCATGAATCAACGACTTGCTCGTCGGTCCAATAGTGTTCTTGTCCAAAATCCCAGTCATCATCACACCGTTAACAAACTCGGCCACGTGCTCCTCACTGTGATCCCCCCAGGATTTCTTGGGTATCTTCGTAGTAACCTTGAGGGTGATAGATATGCCTTGACTCCTTAGTATAGCTGTAATCACTTGTTTCCCAGTGTATAGCTCCACAGGCTTAGATATGCATGGTCTCTCGAGGAGTACTCTGGAAGCTCCTGCTCCCTTCCCAGAGACTTCTGCTCCAAATCTCATCCCAGAAACACCTAACCCTGCAATTAGTAGACTAGTATACTCCTCCTTGGTAAAAAAGGTGTCCTTAAAGGTCAAAATCGAGGCTGCTACAATATGATCCTGGCTGAGGCCTCGTATAGGCTCGCAATTCGTCGAGACGAGGTAATTGGCATCATTTGTCGCCACAAGCTTGGCCTCTGCCTGAGCCACATAGCTCTGCGGGAAATGAATGTTCATCTCGTCGCCGTCAAAATCCGCATTGTACGACTTACAATTAACGTAGTGCATTCTAAGCGTCTTCTCTCCCTTCAAAACTCTCACTTTATGCCCCATGATGGATGGCTTATGTAGCGTAGGCTGTCTGTTCACCAGAACAGTGTCTCCATCTACCAAGTGGCGGTGAACGATCTTCCTCCCAGAGAGGAGTGAGTTGCCAATAACGAGCCTCTTCTCCTCGGAGATGTATTTCAGGTTCGTCATAACGCCATCACACTCAACCTTCGTGCATCCAGGATACGTTTTGCCGTTGATCACAGCCCTCCTGAGTCTATCGGCATTGAATGCCGTCACCGGCTCTGGAAACGTCAATGACGTCGCAAAAACTAGTGGCACGCCAATCTCCCTCGTCTCTAGATTCGGGTCTGGCGATATAACGGATCTTGCAGCATAATTAACCCTCTTTCCCATCATATTGGCTCTAAACAATCCCTCCTTCTTTTCAAGAATCTGTTTATGCCCAGGAATAATTACTTTTTTGCTCCTTGATGTCTCGTACACGTCAAGAACGGTGCTTTGAAGATCGTAGGAGCGTGTATCATCAGTGACTAATAGCTCATTGGCCTGTATTATCCTAGCCAACAAACTGTTCTGTGCATTAATATGTAGCTCTCCGCGTATATGCCGTACTGGACGAAATTTGTTCGGTGGAACTGCGACACTTTGGATGAAGAACATTTTGGAATTTGTATCGAAGAACAGACGATTTACTATGTCTGAGTCTGCTATGAAGAGGTTATCAATAATCTTCATGGCCTCCTCAGGGGTGAAGGGGACGTAGGAGGTGGTGGCTCCTTTGACTACCTCCCGTACTAAGCGTATAGTACTGGCATTCTGGATCTTCGGATTCTTATAGTTGCAGAGAGGGCATCGTGGCTTACTTGACTGAGAGAAGAGGAATGACAGGAGTTCGTGGTGGGTATAAGACATGTATGATGACTCCATATTATTAGTGATTACTCTTTCACTCATATGGGCTGAAGCCCCATTATTGATATAGTTAGCTTCATTAGTAGATATATTATTTCTACTATCAGTATATTTGGCCCCACTATCAACACAGTTAGCTCTATCATTAAAATATTTAACAGCACTCTCCATGCTATCAAACAACTCCCCACGTCTCAGCTTATCCAGCCTCCTCACCAAATCTCTACGCACATCATTCCCAATCTTAAACTTCTTACAATCAAAACACACTGAGCCCAGGATCTTCCACGTCACAGGAAAGAACAGCGGATTGAAAACAGGCTTATGCAGTTTTATGCGTCCAAAGTGGCCAGGGCATCCGTGTATGCCGAGGTAGCAGGTGGTGCACGTCTGGTTGTGCAGAAGAGGACCCATCCGGAGGTCGTAGAGGCCCCCTGGAATCGGGTGACCCAGGAGATCAAAGGACTCTGGAACCCCTATATCTATGCAGGAGAGGTCTGCGAGCTCCTCTTCAGTGTATACGGTGAGTTGTAGTTTTGTGACTTCGAAGCTTGGCATTTTATGGGTAAAAATTTGTGGCAGTTTGAGTGGTTAATGCGTGGGTGGCTAGTGAGTGAGGAGAGGTGTGAGATGGGTGATTAATCCGTGGAGAGTGAGTTGAAGGAGTAATGAGCGGTGATGAGTAATATTAGCCCCGTTGGGAATTAGAGTAACAGCTATGGCTGTAAGTATGATGTCTACGGCTAGTTATGCAGTAGCATCATAAGGCCTTAGACTCTAGGAGCTATATACAATCTGCAGATGCATTGTTGAGAGGCTAAATGAATCGTAAAGATGCACACAAAATACAGTGATACCCTATGAAGTAGATGTATAGTATTAGAAAGAGGCATATGATTTATGAAGCAAATATATGATTTACCAAGTAGACATACGATTTATGAAGTATAATAATGCCCTATGAGGTAGATATATGATTTATGAGGCCATATCAGAATCAGTGATAGCTGCCTTATCATTTTGACTCTTTGATATACAAACTGAATATGTATCCCCTACAGGCTATACTTGTATAATTAAATAGCGTTTATTATTTGAACACTGGCCCATATGTGGCCTAGGTCTACGGTTCAACTTTTTGCTTCCATGTTGCTTATAAAGGGGTCTAGTTATTTGCCTTCTTACTTGCTGACGCGCCATTCTACTTAATTCCACGAGTACTCGTCTGAGCTCTCATCACAATTAGCCACCACAGTCTATTCATATTGGTCATATTAGTCATCACAATTGGTCACTACAGTCTATTCGTATTATTTATCACAATTGGTCACCACAGTCTATTTACTTACAGTTTACTCACCAACTACAATTATCCACTTACTTAGGCATCTAATTCAATCTAACTCACTCATCTACCGTGCTCCTTCAACACAGTTTGCCCCCACCGTGCACCTGGCCTTCCTGTATGAATATACAGTGTGGTAAACAGTCCTGGGACCCTCGGTGGGATCCTCGAGGTCCAGGAACTTCTTGATAATCGGCAGGATCGAGGCCTTCTTTGGACGGTATACGGTTCGTGTCACAGTATCCTGGGGGCCACAGGATGTCGAGCACTTGAGCTTCTTCATTTTGTGATTTATAGACTTGGTTCCCACGGTTTTGGACTCTTTAACTGTTGTTTTAGGTTCCACAGTTACAGTTTTAGGTTTCTTAGTTACAGTCTTGGGCTCTTTGGTCACAGTCTTGGGCTCTACAGTTATTGTCTTAGGCTCAACTGTCACAGTACTAGGCTTCATTGTCACAGTACTGGGCTCCACTGTTTTAGCCACTTTGGTCACAGTGCTAGGCTCCACTGTAACAGTCTTAGGCTCCACTGTAACAGTACTAGGCTCATCAACCTCAGAGATGGTCTCTGGAACGCTAGGTGGATTTATTGTCGTACAGCTCGTAACCGGCGCCACGTTACTCTCCTTAGACACTGTCCTAACTAGTTTCTCGCTTACTATGGGCTGTGGAATAGTCAAGCAGGTTGTCAAGACCTTAGGCTTTACTTCTGGTGGCTGGCTTGTTGGTGGTTGAATTACTAGTGGCTGAACTGGTGGCTGAACTGGTGGTTGCACTGGTGGTGGTTGGCATACTGGTGGCTGAACCGGTGGTTGCACTGGTGGCGGCTGAACTATCTGCTGTGGGACTACACCAGGAGGGATTATACCTACCGGCGGAACTGATACCTCGGGTGGTAAAACTTTAGTTGGCGTAGTGGTAGCTACTGAAGTTACTTCTGCTGGCTTACCCACTGAAGTTATAGTTGGATCAACTGATGGACCTAAAGTATTAATTGTTGGACCTAAAGTATTAGCTGATGGGCTAACTGTCGGGATCACTAAGTCAGTCTGCTTGCTCGTGGCTGGAACAATCTTTATGATACTCTCAGTAGCCGTATAAGTCGTTGGCTTCTCGACAGTCATCGTTGTCGTCTCCACCTGGGTGTACGTTGTCACCTTATAGTTGACTATGGGGCGCTCTCTCATTACAGTCGTCGTCATCTCCCTGTAGAGCGTGATGGGAACCTCCACGCTCACAGTCGTAGGAATCTGACGTATTAGGGTTATTGGATCATCTGACTTCTTGCCTCTTATATCATCTCCTTCTACATCTCTGTCATCTCCCTCTATATCTCTGTCACTCACATTTTTGTTACCTATATTTCTATCACCCACATTTTTGTTACCTATATCTCTGTCGTTCACATTTTTATCATTAATCTTCTTGCAATATTCTTTCAGCCCCCTTACACACAACTCATCCAAGTCTCCAATCTGCTTTCTAGGCCTACGCCTCTCTTTCTTCGTCCTCACTTCGTCTCCTCCTTTCCTTCTCTCCACGTCATCGCAGTCCTCTGAGTTATTGTCATGCCTTGTAGTCTCTTCAGATGCATCCTCGCATAGTGCTTCTTTACATTTCTTTCTTCGTAGCTTCGTCCCCGGCTTCCTGGATTTGCACTTTTTCCTTTTATGATCTTCTTCGCAGTCGTCTTCGTCCTCTTCACTGTGCTTATCCTTCTTATTCTCGTTATCATTCTTATTCCCATCATCATTCTTATCCTTCTTCTTACCCTTCTTCTGCTCTACTCCTTTAGTCTTCGTCTCAGGACACACAGTCGTTGTTTTGTGAAGCAGGAGACTCTCAAACATCTCCTGTGGAATCCTGTGTATCACCCTGGTCGTCGAAATATCATCACTCCTGTTGTCACAGCTCGGATCTACACTACGGTCAGTACATTTATCCTCCTTCTGAGGCCTCAGATCATTAAGAGGTTTAGGGTCAATCAGTGGTCTGAGTATTTGCCTAGGATCTACTGTGGGTCTTGGGTCAACAAGTGGCTGATCTATGCATGGTTTGGGGTCAATCAATGGCCTTGGATCAATCAGTGACCTTGGGTCAACTATTTGTCGTGGATCAACTACCTGCTTAGGCTCACCAGTCGGCTTAGGCTCAGGAACTTGGGGCACAGAGGTAGTAGGAATAACCACCGTCGTCTGCTCAGGCTGAATATAGCTGGTGACAGTTTTCGGAGGCACCTCGCTGGTGCGTATAGTTGTAGTGGTAAAAATGGATTGAGTGGTTGTCATTTCAACAGTCACAGTTTTGACAGTCTCTGGAGGCTTCTCGACAGATTTTGATACCTCCACTGTCTTAGTTACTTCTACAGGCTTAGATACTTCTACAGGCTTAGATATCTCAACTGTCTTGGTTACCTCTACAGGTCTAGCTACCTCTACAGGTCTAGTGACTTCTACAGGTACAGGAACTTCAACAACCCGTGTCCTAGGATTTCCTATCAGCCCACACTCCTCCATACACCCACCACCCATACACTTTCCACAATCAACCCTTCCACCACCCAGCCCACACTGGGCTCCAGTACATCGCATCCCTGGTACATTGACACCTGTGGTTATCCCCGTGGTGATCCCTGGGGTAATTCCAGTGATATAGTTATCAAATTCCCTATTAGGAATGTAAGATGTGGTTCCACAGTCCTCTGGACGAATCTTATACATTCTGCATCTGTTCGTGATATCCAATGCACTCACTAAGAATAGATGGAGTATCATATTTGTTTCTCCTGTTTTTTATTTATTGTTTCGTGTTACAAAGTCGTGAAACACGTTTTATGAGGTCTGGAGCAGTTATCCTGTGGAATGGGTGTCATTTGAGGTGATTATTCTAAGAAGTGGGTGTCATGTGGAATAGGTGTCATGTAGAGTAGCTATCCTGTAGAGTAATTGCCATGTAGAGTAATATCTCTGAAATAATATTTACGGTTGAATGTATAATATGGTAGGGTAAAATATGGTAAGAGAATGCATCTGCGATGAAAACTGAAAAGCGAGTGATTCTTTAGAGCCTAGTCTCTAGAATAGTAGTGAAAAGATATAATAGCTATAGGAGCGTATTACTGCCCAATTATAGATTACACTACGAGTAAATTGCGTCTGAGTTAATATTCCGCATCCTTGATTGTTCACGATCAATATATGAAAATTTCTATTCCTGTTTCACATTTGGCCTATAATGAATAGCTTAGCGCCCCCAGTCTGCTCAAAATGCACTAATATGGCCTCGTGGCCCTGTGCCTGTAAACTAATATGCCTACCCTGTAAGTATAATCGGGTTCCACACTGTTTATATAAATCAGCACTGATAGAGCAAATTCAGGCCCCATATCACTGACCTATTTTTCTATCCTTCAAATGCTATCATCATATCTCTAAGATACAATCATCATATTACAAGAATCCTACTATCATATCTCTGAGATACAATCATCATATTACAAGAATCCTATCATTATATCTCTAAGATACATATGCTAGCCTCAAAACACACATTTATCTCTAAATCACTGCTTAATTCTACATACTTATTCACCCAAGTACTTATTAGCCTCTACATACAAACTCACATTCATCTCTACATACTCACTTATTATATCCACTCAGACCTCACTTCATAAAATCATGATAACTTACTCCAGTAAACTGCACCCTCTTCCCATCAACACTCACCTCATACACCTCCCCATTATGTATAGCATAGTCACCAGCAGGCAGATCTAGCCCCATAGCCCACTCAACGCCCTTAAGCTCTCTCCTATAAGGCACTAAACCCACACAATCCCTATTAACAACCAACTTCACATTTGATGGGCTGTACAGCGTTGGAAATAACCTGTTCTCCCCAAAAACAGTGCACGAGTAGATAAGTAGCAACCTATCCCCACTCGCATACGCCCTGTGCTCGCTACATCCCGTCATAACGACCTGTTCGCCATACAGATCCAGGTACTCGTAGAAGGGTATCGACTTATAGTAGCTTCCCTCGAATATGTAGCTAGCTGTGGTTTCACTCCTGGAAACTCTGAGGAACGTATATACATTCTGGTTAGGCAGCTTATCGAGAATAGAGTCACTTATGACAACCGTCTTGGTGAACTTTTGGGTGTCGAGGCTAAAGAAGGATTGCTTTCTGTCATGGAATAGGAAATCACCGCAGAATTTGTCGTATTCGTCCTTCAATGGTGTAGATATGTGTGGGAATAGATCTTTCTGGTATTTATATATGCTTCGTAGCCTATCAAGGTCTTTTTTTTGGGTATTTTCTTCTTTCCTATTATTATTTCTAATATTTTCATCCTTTCTTATATTACTTCTAATATTCTCACCTCCATTATTCTCATCCTTTCTCATATTACTCCTAATATTCTCATCTCCACTATTCTCATCCTTTTTTATGTCACTTTGTGTGCGCTTATCTTCACCTCTCTTGTCACTGTCACCTCTCTTACAGCTCACCTCTTTCTTACAGCTCTCCTTAGTCTTGTAGTTAACCTCAACAAGCTCAAAAGACAAGCTAACAGGCATTATACTACAAACGTGCTTAAAACTATTCCTGAAGAACGCCTCATCGTTCGTGAGAGGAACACACTTCGTTATATGCGGCATACTGCTCATAAGAAGGTTTTTAATCTTCGAAAGTGGCTTCATTGTTGTATAATCCATAGATCTAACAAGAGTGTTGGGGCCGATGTACAATGATGTGTTGGGATAGTATAGTGTGTGGAGAATAGAGGGTGTTGGGTGGATGGGTTTGGTGGCTTGTGGGAGGATCTCGCCTTGCTCGCTACTTGATGAGCATAGGGTGTAGTCTGTCATTGGGGTGAAAATATTGTAGGTTATGATTGGTGAGGGTATAGCTCTGGGTAATGGATGTTCTTCTAGATGATAGCTGGGGTCTTAAGGAACAGACTAAGCTTTAGATGACTGATGGAGCGAATATATGAGTCTATAGTTGATGGATGAAATATGGAAAAGACAGACGAGCCAGGGGCGACAGACATTCAGGAGAAGGAGGAGTCAGTGAATACATGATAGAAGAGTCAGAGACGATAGATATGTGGGAGATAGAGATATCAGCCTAGAGGATTATAGGAAGAGTATTTAGGTGATAGGTAGATAGTATGTGATAACACGCTACGGTAGATTATAGAGATCTACCGACAATATATACGCTAATTACTGATTGCTATCTACAGCAGTCAATCTATCAATAATAGGCATCCCAAATCTGCTGCCTGGTTATATATCAGATTAACCATATTCCTGTAACTTTACTGCTAGAATCAATCTTAGAGTCATCCTCAGCTATCCTTATCCACCCTCATCCCTTATTCATCCTCAGCTATCATCATCCACCACTTACACTCTATGGCACGCTTCTACTGCCGACAGTTTACCCGAAAAAAGATCCGCGACCCCAAAAATGGCAAACTTCAAATTACTAGAAATAAAAGTCGAGGTCAAACTTCACCCGTCCTCTATACACGACCCAGAAGAAGAGCTATTCACTAGATTCCAGGAATACATACTCAAGTACTCCCACGTCCTTGGGGGCATTCCTCTCATGCACGAGCTCTTTGGCATGGCCCCCCTGGGGAAGATTTGCAGTG
Organism: Epicauta chinensis; assembly: GCA_021725515.1. Classification (NCBI taxonomy): domain Eukaryota; kingdom Metazoa; phylum Arthropoda; class Insecta; order Coleoptera; family Meloidae; genus Epicauta; species Epicauta chinensis. The sequence goes on from JAEDXX010000522.1 coordinate 14,720, forward strand.
AGACTGGGTCAGTGTACACTGAAGCGCTGTACAAGTGTATGGTGCTGTGTCTGGGGCCTGGGGACGTCTTGGAATGCAGCGAGGGCTTTCTTATGGATGTGTTTAGTGTCGTAGTGGGTGAGGATACAGAGTACAGCGGTGCGTTCAGGGTCTTGCGTGTTGATTCTCATAACTACTCGATTATTGTGCATGGAGAGGCTGTGGAGGGATAATAGAGCAAAAGTGGAGGGATAATGAGTGATTAGATGTGTGATTGAGTTTGCCACACGACAGAGCATAAGTAAAAGGGACAGACTACAATTTTACACGATAAGGCATAAGTAAAGTGGACAGAGAATAGCCTTACAGTCTTAATAATTACAGTATGCTACTGAATAGAGAACATTTTAGAGTGGGACGCCTATAATGTGATGGGGACTGTGCGAATAAACAACAAATACAATAATAGGCTATTATACTCCAATGGAATACAACAGGACTATTTTCTCCCTTTATCATCAGAAACAGGCCTGACCTGATTTCATTTCGCAAATTAGATAATCTCTATATTGAATGTTAGTCTGTATCAAATACTAGTGCTATCAATTAAAGGTCTATATAATGAAATCTATCAAAAACAATAAATTTGTTGATCAGCCCTGGCAGCAATACCTCAGGCCTATGGCAAGCAGCTTAGTAGCCTAGGGCTATAATGGTGGCTACCTTTCATAGTGCATCTAATTTCAAGCAGTGTAGATGACTGTCGTTACTCCTAAGAATCACAGCTTAACTGTGCGCTTACAGGGGGGCTCGTATAGCTAAATAATATGCTTATGCTGGATAATAGGTTTAACCTTGAGTCTCAGGCTAAACAATATGCTTCTGGCTAGATGGTAGGCATGGAATAGTCGACCAACCATCCATACTGTTCGACAACCATGTTATCCATCATATACCACTATGCCCTTTAGTCTATATTCTCGGTTTGTTTACACCCCAATGAATAACTACAAACCTGACTACCCAAATCTCCTAAACAGCTCGATTATATTCATAGACACATTGATTGATAAACTAAACACTAACGCATCGGACGTTGAGGCCGAGGAAGCAGACCTCCTTGGCCTCTGGAAGAGTGTTCCGATCCGTGAGATGCCAGGCAACGAGTATAATGTCGAGATAGGCAAGGAGGCTTATCCGAGCAGTGACGAGACGGTTTCGTATCTTTTGATCCACTATCTGATGACGAATGGGCATGAGGATGTAGTTGACATGTATATCAATGAGTATGGCAATGATAAGGTGTGTGGTGGGATATATAATGAGACAAATGATGATAAGGCAGATAAAAACATAGCACACATTATTGATAAGCAGAATAACACTACAGATAACCAGAATAATATTGTAGATAAGCAGAATAATACAAGATATAACCAGAATAACATTGTAGGTAGCCAGCTTAATAGAAGCAGATTAATGAGCATTAAGAAGAAGTATACAGAGTATGAGAAAATAACCTCACAGCTAGACACAGGAGACTATAGCCCTATCGAGGCCTTCATGCCCAAAGCCAGCCCAAAGCTCTCATTCCTATATCTCAGTTACAAGTACCTGCTCCAAATAAATATGAACAACCTGTCCGAGGCACTGCAGGTCTGCAAAAACTTCCATCCATTCATCAAGGAGTACTACGATGAGTGTAAATCTATGCTGGGCCAGTTGGTGGTGCCAAACAATAGAGACATGGGTGGTATAAAGAAGAATCTACGGGAGATATTCCTGAAGGAATACGTGAAGGATCAGAGGCTAGCGAACAAGTGCTTTTTGAGGGAGCTGTTTGAGACTGGGACCGTTGCATATCAGCAGCTGTCGAAGACGAAGTTATATGATAAGGAGGATAATGTGCTGCCTATGGAGGTAAAGATCCCCAAGGGGCGGAACTACCACTCCTTGTTTGTATGCCCTGTGCTGAAGTGTCTGTGTCAGAGTGAGAATCGTCCTGTGATGATAGAATGTGGCCATGTGATCTCGTTGAATGCAGTTAATGTGCTGTCAAAGTTTGGTAATGCGAGCACTTTCAAGTGTCCATACTGTCCTGTGATTTGTAAGTACAGCGAGATACTTGAGCTTCAATTATAGTGCTAGGAAGCTTATAATGTTAGAGTAATAGGAATTGTTGAAAGCCTGTAGTGGCTAAGTAATAGATATCGTGAAGGTGCGCTTATATAACACACTCCATGCTTCAAATGAAGCTGACCTAATCAAAATAACCCATGGAAGGTAAACATAGGCCCCCAGTTATAAACCCATCCCATACATATGATAATAAACATGATTAATGTATACCATTTTATTATTGATATACTATCCTTATCAGATATATCTAAAAATTCTATATAGAATACTACGTATGGATTAATGAGCCTTGAAGTCATGTCTGGCTTACTATGCCTATCAAAGCCACGGTGTACATCCAATAAATTTCGCCAGACGCTGTATGTATAGTATTCTAGTCATCCCACTACAATCTCTCCACACCACTCTAATATATAAACACCATCTTAGCCACTACAACCTCTCAACCACACTCCTCCACTATATCTTCAAATACGCAGCAACCTCCAACAAATCCAGCGTCTCATGATCATCGACCTGGAACTTCGTCTCCAGACCAGCCTTGTCCTGACTGTACTTCATCTCCATATACTCAAAAACCCTCTTCAGCAACTTAGAGTGAATTGGTAGGCTCACCTCCATGCTCTCAGACTCAACAAACACACCAGGCTTCGTCAGCACTGTCTTCAGGGTCTTGCTGAGGATGGCTATCCCTAGGGGGATAGTAAACGTCACATTGTCCGAGGAGTTGATTTTCACTGCTTCAGCGTGCATCTTGATGGGTTAGAATAATAAACTTATGTATGGAGAGCGATGGGGGGTCTGGCTCGGGTGGTATTATGTGTGGAATGACTGTTTCACTGTATGAGAAGATATATTATTGCGTGATAAGACATTAATGGTTATACAGTGTGAGAAGATATGAATGGTTATACAGTGTGAGAAGATATGAATGGTTGTATGGTGCAGATATATATATTCATGCTATGCAAGGATACCCACAAATGCTGGTATGGCCTACAAAAACACACGAAAGTAATGATACTCTGCGCGAAGACATACAAGTAATGAGCCCGCAATATATATTTAAATACTCGCCTTCGCGAGGCCTGATAGTCTAGAGGAATGATATCTGCTTTGGGTGCAGAAGGTCCCGGGTTCGAATCCCGGTCAGGCCCTTTTTTCTCTAGACATAAAGAGTTTGTTATGCCAGGCATATATTTTGACAGTTGCACCTACACTTTGATCCGCGAGTTGTTGACACCAACTGATACTCATGAGGATGTGATGTTTATGCCTCAAGATATGCTATGTTCAAGGTAAAGTGCACTATAAGGTAGAATCTATACGGGTTTCTGTCATGATTCTGTTTATATGTTCTGTAGCTGATTCTGTTTATATGTACAGATTTGATTGACTCTTACGTTGCAACCGATTGACATACTTGCTGATTAATAAACCCATGCTGTATCTGTTTTACTTATGACTAGTCTTCAATTCCCCTTGTATCTAATCCTCCTATATTCAATCTCCTTATGCCTCATAATCAATATTCTGTGGATAATATCTGGCGATTATTAGCACTAAAATAACCAACAGCGACGTTCATGCTATAGGTGTATCATTGGCGTCCTCACGCTTTGCCTTGCACCACAAGCATTTTCATACACCACAAATACCTCTCACATAGCCTCATACACCACAAACCTTATCTTATATATCAAAAGTTTATTTTATATGTTTTATAGTCCTAGGACTTTCTATGCTGCGTGAGTACCGGATAAATATTCTCAAACGCCTGGTATATATCATCTCTGACCTTTGCCCCCGTCAAAACGATCTTCCCCGACACAAAAATGAGTAAAACAATCTTCGGCTTAACCATCCTGTAAATAAGCCCGGGAAACAGTTCAGGCTCATAGCTACAGTAGTTGCTATGGGCATATGCAAGCCCCTCGAGCCTAATACTGAACTTCGTGTCACACGAGGAGACAATATTCTGTATTTTGAAGTCTGCAAAGTGTGCATTGAACCCCAATTTGTGGATAATCTTGGCGTAGCGCTGTGCAGCCATACGAGAGCTCTTCTCACTCTTAGCGCCAGTGATGACCATCTTGCCAGAGGCGAAGATGAGCGCAGTCGTCTTAGGCTCCCTGATGCGCATGATCACGGCAGCAAAGCGCTTGGGGTTGTACTCAGCGTTACGTGCACGAAGGGCGATGGCCTTGAGGTCCAGTTTGCAGTTGAGGTTGACGGTCGCTACGACGTTCTGGAGCGCGGGAACGATTCCTGAGCGATTGGATGCAGCGGTGTCTTGGGGCTCGTAAAGCTCTGGTGCGTCCATTTTATTTACTGGGGGATAAAAAAAATGAAAAAGTTTTCCTTGGATGGAAGATGAGTCATACAAACAAAGCTGAAACTTTGTGAATCAATTAGGAGTGGTTGGTTTTTTATGTTTTAAGCTGTGTTAGGTGAGTATATGTGTTAGGTTGGGCTAGGGTGAGTATATGCATTAGGTGAGTATATGTTAGGTTAGGGTTGTCTAGACGAGGTACAAGCTATAGGTGTGTGCAACTTTAGACGGGGTATAAACTACTAGGCATTGTATAAGCTATGTTAGATAGGCTATAAAGTTATATGAGATCCAAAGCTGTGCAGATAGAATGCACCATACATATCTACTCATATATAGTCATATCTTCTACTCATATCTCATATATAGTCATATCTTCTACTCATATCTTATATATAGTCATATCTTATATCCACACATATCGTCTACTCATAACCTATATTCCCCCATGACATACATCCTATATCATAATCTGACCTACGATCTACATAGCCATATTATTCGTCCATATTTACCCCATGAATTTCATAGAAGGGCACGCCAAATTCCGCATGGCAGCCACACCTGCCCAGCTGTACATCACTGAGATGTACTCGGCCCCAATCCACGAGCCAGTGCTCTCCTCAGAGCGTCTCATCCTCACATACACTGGGGAGATATTCAGCTTCACTGCTGTTAGCGCTGAGTGCATTTTGAAGTTTAAGGTGGGCCAGACGTCCAATTATAAGTTCAGGTGGGATAGCGAGAAGCTGCAGGTCATCAGGGAGGTCTCAGAGCACCCCGACCAGTATTTATACTACAAGGGAGGTGAACTGTGTAGTGAGGGGTGGGATAATGGTGAGGAATATAAGAATGAGCTGTGGCGTGAGGAGTATAAGAATGATGAAGGGTCTAAGAACGAGCTGTGTAGTGAGGGGTATGGTCGACGGGCGAGTGAATTGTATCGTAAGGCCAATAAAGATAGCATAACTAATAAGAACGATATAGCTGATTATATTGCTATTGATGAAACAGTTAGTAAGGACGTAAGTAGCTGGGGGCTATCCAAGAGCCAAGCTATGGTTTGTACCGATAAGGCCAAAGCCCCTGCTATTAGTAGGTCAACTAGCAGAACTATAGGTTACAGCACACATACAAATAGGAATCCCAGCCCATGTATAAACAGAGGTCCTAACGCACAGATAGATCCACGTATAGATTCTAGAACACAGATAGATCCTAAAACACATCTGGGCACCTCTTCTACGAGACAACTTGACCCATCCTCCACTAAAAAACTAGAATACCTCTCAGGATGGTTTAACCACCCAGACCACTATGACCTAACAGAAATGTTTCTAAACTTCATCCAACCAGACTACTACCCCAGAATGGCTCCATTCTACATCTCTAACAACATAACGCTATACGGCCAGTGCCTCTGCATCTACAGGCACGGCTATATCTTCTATGAGGTTTACGTCTCCCAGAAAGTGTTCAACCTCAACGAGCTGTTTGTTAAGCTAAAGGGGGTTTTTACTTCTTCACATGACTCTGCTGTCTTCACTGATCGTAAGAACACAAGATTAGGCAGTGATGGAATAACTGACGGTATACCCTCCTCCACTCAGGCATCTTCGGGGGCTTTCCCCTTTACAACTCCTACTGGAGCTTTGGGCTTCTCCAATGGATCCAGTAGCCCTACTAATACTTATTACACGCAGGCTCATTCCACGCTCAGCTATATAGATCTACCCAGGAATATCCCACTAATCCCCCACACACACTTCATGCTGTCTGTAAACACCATCCCAATATACAAGTCCACCACCCCATACTACTCCTTCACCTTCCCTCCACATTTCATCGTCAGAGTCCTGGCCCTGCTGCTTGAGGAGGAACGGATTGCCTTTATATCAACAAACAACATATACGAAAAGGTGCAGCATCTGCTGGCGCTGATACAGCCATTCGAGTGGTGCCACTTTGTGTGTGTACCACTTCCAGGGGAGATGATGGGGATCTTAAACAGTCCTTTTCCGTTTATTGTGGGGGTTTCTAGTGCTTCTATTGGGGATTGCAAAGGCAGTGATAATGTGCAAAATACTGCTGATATCAGAAGTGATAGAAGATATAATATTTGTAATAATACAAATAACACTAATATGACTAACAATACTAATAATAATTATAATACGGATAACAAGAATGATAATAACACTACAGATAGCAAGAATGACAATAGTACAAATAACACTAATAATACAAATGACATTGCTGATAATAACACTAATAATGATTATAATACGAATAACAAGAATGATTATAACACTGCAGATAACAAGAATGACAATAATACAAATAACACTGCAGATGACAAAAATGACATCACTAATGACAAAAATACAGCCAGTGACGCCATGCAAAATGGTGTCACCACCAACGATACACCAAACAGACCCATACTCCCTGACGACATCGTTCGAATAGACCTCGACACCTACACCATCTCCAAGGCACCGACGCCCAAGCCTCTACCCTTCGAGAAGGAGCTCGTATCCAGTCTACGACAGAATGCTGTAGACACCTGTCGAGACTACTTCAATGTGATAATCAACAATATAATGGTGTCCAGGGAGCGGATGATACGTGATGCACTCTGTGAGGAGACGAGGGGTGAGGGTAAGATACGTAAGTATATCAATAGGATAAAGAGGGCTGTGTGGCATAGGGCGTATGACCTGAAGGGTGAGGAGGGGTCTGGTGGCTATACTGATGTGGGAATAAATGGTGAGAGGATGAGTGATGAGAAGCTTAGTGATAGAAAGGTGAATTACCTAGGAAAGGTTGATGAGAAGCTTAGTGATAGAAAGGTGAACTACCCAGGAATGCTCAGTGAGAACACTGAGGTGATAGAGACAGATAGAAATAGCCAGAGAGTACAGAGTAGAAGTATCAAATTACGCAATATGTCCCAGCACGGTGTATGTGAAGAGAAGCTTAGGAATACGACTTTGGGGGAATGCAGCAAGGATAGAAGGGGTATGCACGTGATTCCAGGGCATACCTCGTCCAGTAACGATGTATCTATCCCCAGGGTCTCATCTATCCACGGTAGGATGGCCTCGGTCCCAATTGAAGATTCGAGACGATTTGTGGATGAATTGGGGTCACGGTGTAAGTGTAATGTTCATTCAGATACCCAGGATGTTCATACAGCCAGTCTTGAGCTTTATTCGAGGACTCGCAATCTTCACTCTGTCACTCAGAATATCTCTACTCGTAATTCCCAGTTTGACTCTCAGGATATCCACTCAATAGAGCAAGTGAGGATGCTCAAGGAAGCCATAGAAAGCCCTGCATATAAATCTAGCGACCCCTTCTACAGCAACTTTTGTCGGAGTCAGATGTATATGAAGTTTGCGTCCCGAGACAGATCTCCAAAGTGCAAGTATCTCTATGACGTGGGCAGTGGGCTGTTTATGTTTCCACAGGTGAGGCTGTCAGCGGAGTTACGCTTACGTGTTCTTAGGATGTATCTAAAGCTCAGTGGTACTACCGTGGGTGTGAGTGATGGAGATATAGCTGATGATAGATCTAGTAGGGTAGGCCTGAATGACAGGAGTGGAGGTATGGATTATAGGTCTGATGGGTGTAGAGAGGCTAATGATCACGAGCTATTCAATGTGAATGATAGATGCGTGAATAATAGAGATACATGTGATAGAAACCTATACAGCAAGGACACATATAGCGGAGGCGTGGATCTCAGAGACCTACATGAAAGAGACGCTTGTAATAGAGACGTATATTGTAGAGGGAAGGATAATAGAGACATATATGAGAGAGAGACAAATGGAACATCTAACCTAAATAGAACTCTCCCCGGGGATATAGCCACAGTCAAGGAGGTGGCTGACTTACTGTTCAGGAACCTATGCAATAAAGGTGACTATGAGGGTGTAATAAAGCTGTACAAAGAGATGAGCAGCAAGGGTGTGGAGATTACGCCCGAAATGTACCGGTGTATTGGCAGGGGAGATCAGCGTGGAATATCTGTTGGAGATTTGCGTGGGTATAAGGTGTATCATGTAGAAGTGTGTAGGTGCAGGACGCCACGTATCAAGTGGAGTAAAGCTATTGGGCAAGGAGTGGTTAGTGATTTAGAGAAGTTGACTAAAGATAGTGAGAAGGTGGATTATATGACTAAGGATAGTGGGAAGATGGATTACAGGAATAAGGAGGCTGAGTATACTGGATTAGAGAATAAAAAGAAGGAGGCTCCAAATAGGCATCCTACACCCCGAGGCAATAGCATAGAATTTGGCTCGACTGAGGATAAATCTAATCCCTCTACAGATTACCCACCAAATGAAGCCCTCTTCACCAACTTCTTAGACTACAAAACCAAACTTCTACAGATGCTGAGGACCCATCCAGACTCCTTCACCTTTGACCCATGCACATGCGTATAGACATCCTCTGTCTTCCTCATTACTCACGAGAACGAGTCATTCATCACACGCCTCGTCACCCCCGAGAATGTGGTGGCATATATCGAGAGCGGCCATGAGATGTCTACTGACGTGTATTGGAGCTTCGTGGTATATTGCCTGTACTTCGGGCTGAGTCTGAGGTGGCAGAGAGAGGATGTAGACTATTACGTGGTAGATTTGGACGGTGTGAGTGATCTCAGATATCCTGATTTTGTTCTTTTGTAGCTTAGTTATTCACTATGATGCATAGGCAATTGTCTTATTCATTGTAATGAATAAGCCGCCGAAACTACAATGTATATTTGATAAATTTATTGATAATATTATGTGGTATACTGTTGCTTGATGTAATATACTTTGTTGAGTGATCTAGTTTGCTAGCTGATGTGCTTTAGTGCGATGATGGTTTGGCTACCAGTTTGTCATTGCTTCGATTCAGTATGGTGAGCTTTGATTGATTGGTTTGGCTACCAGTTTTTCACTGTTTTGATGTGTAACAGATCCATCAACATGCATCGGTGCTGTGATAAGACGGTAGTCCTTGAAATATGATTCCGGCTGTTTAGAGACACACACCCCTATGAATCGTGTATACTCATGAGTTATATACACCCATAAGCTATATACATCTATAGCTCATGTATAGTTATAAGCCACATGTGCTCAAATACCTTCACTGTACAGTATCAACAGATTACTGCTAGCTTATCAATGCCTACACCTAACCTGGATAACTATCTCCAAGCGTCATCGCTATCCTCTAGGCGTCTTCTACAATCGTTCACCTTTACCATTGTAACCAATTTACATCAACCTATTGACAGATATCCTATCCAAAAATCAATAATATCAACAGATCTAAGGATCAATAGTATCAACAGATTTAAAAATCAATAATATCAGCAGATCTAAGCATCAATGATATCAACAGATTTAAGCATCAACATAGCCACAAATCTTCAAACATCTCAATCATATTTGACATCAATAACATCAATAGGTCTAAACATCTCTATTGAAATTGTTAAACACTTTCATCGTTATATCCATATATTCGCATTTGTAATCCCTGAACATCTTATATACATAAATTAACATCTTCCAGTAGCATAGTGTTTATTAGATATGAACTACACCTTATCTATATTGTCTATAGCTATACAGCTTCAGTACCGGGACCGTAAGCCCATGTATTAGAACACTGAGAAACACAGCAACTGTGGCAAGACGTATGGTCTCAGTCCCAAGGACCCCATCGGCTAGAAGGGCATAGTATAGCGTCCCAATACCTACAGGTCCAAACCATCCAACAAACAGTGCTTCTTTTCTAGATCTGAGCTCAGGGATCAAACCGTATATCAATAGAAGAATGAGTGGTCTACGTATAAGTATGATAATGAGCGATGCAACGATCTCCCCAGCCGTAAAGCTGTGAAAGTCAATACGTGTGCCCAGAAAGACGAAGAGTGCTGTGCTAAATATGCCCTCGGTGATCTCTTGGGCCTGGGAGTTACGAGTCTCTAGCGAAAACCACTCGTCAAACTTGAATGTGACACCTGAGAAGAAGATACATATGAGCTCACTACCTCCCATAAGCTCCATGGCGGCTAGTGAGAAGAGTGTTAGGACAACATTATGGACAAGGAAGCTTTCAATGCCTATAAGGCCGTTGGCGTAGCACAATCTTAGTGCTTGTCTTGATATTATACCGATAGCTAGGCCTATGAGTGTTGATAATATAACTCTGAGGGTCAGAGTGTCAAAGAGAAACTCTTTAAGGTCTCTGTGACCTATACTGACCCCTATGTAAAGTAGGAACATCCCAACACCGTCATTTATACCACTTTCTGCAGTGAGGAGGGTTCTTATACGTTCTGGAACGTGTTCAACAGCAAAGCTTCCTTTGACGATGCTAGAGCTGAGAATTGGGTCTGTAGGTGTAAGACAGGCTGAGAGGGCCCAGGATGTGCCTACATTATATGTGCTCATCATGTAAATAACCATGAAGCTGGCCAAGCATTCCACTAAGCCACCTAGAAATACCAATGAGAGTAGTGACTGCCATTTGATGACGACATACCTCTCTGGGAGAGAGATGGAGACACTCATAGTCTGCATACATAGGACGAATCTGGAGAAGCTGAATAGGAAGCTAGTGCTGTAGGGCTCTGGGATTGATACGAGGTGCCTGATGGCTATTCCAAATCCCACTGCCACCAAGGATTCTGGGATATACAGGTGGTTCTTGATGAGCCTAGAGAGACAGTTGTTCATGAGAATGAATGACGTGGTTAGTAGAAGGGCGACGTATGTCTCTCGCATGAAGCAAAGAGGTGATTCTAATAAATATGACTATTTTGTAACTGTTTCATTTAGATGATGTTTCTGATTTAAAGAAGTTTAGTGGGAGATTACAGGAGCAGATTTGGAGTGTAGCTTATTGGACAAACAAGAAGTATATTGATAATCAATGCATAGAAGCGTGAGTTCACAGGACATAATGGATATTCTGGGTAAAGTAAGGTATATACTCACAAGATATCTATCTGAGGCGCAGAGAAAGCTGTACATCAGAAAGAAGCTTATCTAATATCTATAAGGTAAGACGAAAGATTCTAGTGATTTAGATATGCAGAGCCAAGCATAGCTAATATATATTAATTGAGAGATGATTCAAATACCTCTATCACCAGTATACATGAATTAGTGAATGAGTCAGATAGACATATATAATTTACTATGCTGACTGTTAGATAAGACATATTGTATTGGAAACTGCTGGATGGACTATACACTGCAGTAAATAGTTTATTATGACTAAAAGCATGATAAATAAATTGCTTAAAAAAGCTGATACATAAGACTGACTAGATGATATAGCAGAATGTGATAAAACACACCACCCCTTATAGCTAACATGGGCGGTGTGTCACCTTAGGGTCATCAAAGTCTTGGCATGAATGACTTTGCAGCTCAATCAGTCTCTTACCCACAGGGGCAACCCTCGACTGCCCACTCGGGTCCTTTATAGTCATCCGAAACTTAGGATTTGCAAGTAGAGCCATGAACTTCTCCAGTTCAGCATGCACTCGCCTCTCTACAAACCACTTTTCTCCATCTTCAACATATTTCTCGCCTAACTCGACGAAGTCGCTATATGCAGACTCCTTGCTATTTGTCCCGGTGGATCCTGTGGGTTGGCCTGTGGATTCTTGGCTTATGGAATTATTGGTAGACTCTAAATACTTACCATCCATTGCATTAGATTTATCACCCACAGCATCTGTGGTCTGTTTATCCACCTTTTCTGTAGGTTTAGCATTCACGTTGTCTGTAGTTGCGCCGCTTAATTTTACTATAGACCCATCTCTCTCAAACTTCACTGCAAAACTCCTAAGTATTTGCTCAATAGCCCTGTGAATAACTGACTCAACAACACATACCATCGGCTCCATACTCTCAAAGGAATACTCAATATCCTCGCCTACAATGCACACCTCGGCCATCGTGTTCAAACTCAGCTCCCTCCTCAAGTCGTCACGCTCATCAAACTCACAGGTGATCTGAATCCCTGTAGACGCAGTCTCTGCATCAAAAAACATCGTATCCCTGTTCCCACACGACATACACGAGAGTACAGAGATTACGTGGAGTGGCTCGACGCCTACGAGCTTCGTTGTGCTGAGGATTGCGTCCTCCTTGCATACAGGGCATTTGGTGGTAGTTTGTGTGGTGTTTTTGGATATGTCAGTGTCATATGATGTATCCTCGGACATAGGGGTCACTAAAATTGCGGGCTATGTAGTTGGGGTTGTGATAATATGGACTGGGTTAGTTAGAGCAATGGCGGTTAGATAACCTTTAAAACGATACACAGTATGTTCCCGAGACCGATGCGCAGTATTCTTAGGGTAAAGCTGCGATAAATCGCAAAGTTTATTTTAATAAATTTTATTGATTGATACGCAGTACGTGTAGGGTTAGGTTGTGAGATAGCGAGAAGCCTATTTAGTAAATTATATTAATTCATTGACAGTTAGATAAGATATATGATTAATGGATGGTGCATATGGAGGTTAAATAAGATATATGACAGATCTACACATCTGTGGAGGAGTAAGAGTGAAAAATTACGGGTAATGAGATAAGATGCTTTATAAATATAAGAGGGCAAAAAGATTCATATGAATATGGATGTTTACTGATAGATATAGCCATATTACACTTCCTGGAATTCAGAATGGTGTATGGGCCAATCCACTCTATCCTAGCGTCATAATAATCAATTCATCTACTACCTAGCAGTTGTTTCTCTAATGGCCCCTGTATCATTTTTCACAACTGCAATTACTTTTTCTCTCACTTAACAGCCTCCATCATGGCAGTTACTCAATCTATCACCTTCCAGCTTACACCACACCTCTACACAATCTTTCAACTAACGCAGCTTTCATACCAGCCTAACTCATATAGCTACATATTTATTCATTATAGTGCCTGATCCACAGCTTCACCTCTCCAAGACCAACAGTCACAAGAGCAAACTTTCTAAATATATTTACCGCCTCGATTCCCATCACAGTATCATGCACACTGTTCTGGGTAAGGCATCCATTCGTCTCATACCACACTTCTCCACCAGATGCACCCATCAGATCATTCTCAATAACGCATCCACCAATAGCCCCCTTCATCCTAAGGCTCTGCAGTTTCTTGGGTCTTAGATCAAAGACTTGCACTGAATCCTCCAGGCATACGACTACAAGGTCATCCTGCCTCTTAACGCTTCTAACACACCCTTGGCACATCTCAACAACTTCCATATTCACGTCGTAGTTATACATATAGACCCTCTCACGGTCAGCTAGCACGAACATCAAGCTATCTATGCAGCATATATGCGTGAGATTACCGCTCATCACCTCTTCTCTCTCAAATGAGCCATCCAAGGCCCACTGTCTCAGAATTCCACCTTTGTCCAGTGAGTAGATAGCCTCCATCATATCAACACTCACTATAGGGCTACTATGGCCACTGAGAACTCTAACAGTCTCCAGAGATGAAGTTGCACCCTCATGGGGCTTCATATCATTTCGATTTCCAATTATGTAGCGACACAAGTGGACTTCTTTGCCTGAAGCAAATACTACAAGAATCTCATCACCGTACTCCTTCAGTTTCATAGACACAGCATCATTCGGAAGATCACAAACGAGGTCTACCTTGGAATTCGAGAGATCAACGGCGCAGAGGCGATTGTCCGCTAGAACCATAAAAAGCATCTTGTGCTCGGCAGCTAGTGCTGAGCAGGTGATCTTCTTACTGGGTATCTTTATCATGCTTATCTCCTTCAAGGTATATGGATTTACTTCTTTCTTTTCATAAACGTTTTTGTCGTATGTCAAGCTTTCTTTGTCATATAACTGCTTATCATATGGCTGTTTATCGTATGGTTGTTTATCGTATGGCTGCTTATCATATGGCTGCTTATCATATGGTTGTTTGTCGTATGGCTGTTTGTCGTATGGCTGTTTCTCATATAAGTTCTTTTTGTTATATAATCCATTTTGAGACTCATAATTTCCATAAGCATCGTAGTAGGGGCCTGGCTTTGAGTAAGAATCATAACCCTTGGGATTTTTGGTGTCATATGGATTTGCATGGTCAAATTTTCCGTAGTAAGGAGGGTGATTGACGTCTGGATATGCCATTTTCATCGGTATCTTTTCTTCGTAAGGGACTTTACCATCGAAGGGTGCTTTGGGATCAAATCCACCTTTAGGGTCGTAACTAGGAGATCTCTTCTCAAAATAAGACGTCTTCGTATGTGGCGCCTTGCTGTATTCATATGGGTTCTTCTCGTAGGCGCTATATGGTGTATATTGTCCAGAATGACTACTAGCTCTGGGATATCCCTCCTGAGGATATCCTCGAAACTTATGAGATTTACCATCATAGCCTATATCATATGGCCCAGCAGGCCTATCAGTAGCCTGAAACGGAGCATTTCCAGGATAAGTAGACCTATCACTTCCGTACGAGCTACTCCTCTCGCCATTGTAACTCTCTTGGGATTTAACATCCTCAGCTGACCCATAAGAATATTGTGGATATCCTCGTCCACCATCATATCTCTCTTCACCCCTCATCTTCCTCATAATCGCTTTCCTGGAATCATAGGCATCATCGTACGTGTTCCTGGGATCAAAAATCCCAGCCATAAGCCTCTTCTTCTCGTTCTCAAGTCTTAGCATAATATTCTCAATCCTGATAAGATCGGGCTTTTCTGACGATACACCGCATCTGACATTCAGGATATTGCAGAATGTATCGTACCACTGGACCAAAAGGCTATTTTCATTGATTTTTGGGTTTTCGATTGATCCCTCAACCAAAAATATTTTTGCCGTCTCTTCATACTTCATGTTGCACAGGTACTCGTAAATAAGCATGTTGAGTGATGCGAAGTCTTTTTTATTTGTAGGATCTTTCATTTTGAAGGGCTTGGTGTGTTGAAAAGTTAAATATGTTGGTAGATAAATATGCTGGTAGATAAATATGTTAGATACAAGATAATTTTTGAGTTGGGCAATGAGGAGTTGATGGTAGGGTATGTTTGGTTGTTGCTGATCAGTAAAATACTTAAATTACAAAATCAACTGATGGTAGCAAAAGGTGCACTAGCTGTATGCTGAGTGGCTAGATATTTCGATCTGGCGATATAACATCAGGTTCCTTAGGCGTAATATTTTGGGATTTTTGACCACCCACATGCAATTATACATAAGTAGATAATCAAAATTGAAATATTGAGCCATTTGACTTAATGCCCTAGACACACTAGTATTAGATAAATTCATTCCAAGATGGAATACGATAGATTGACGCAATTTTGGAAACCTAATGGACTTATATAGCTTACTGATTTATAAAAATTTTATTATATTTAATTTAGCCACAAAACAAAGATGAAAGGTCATGAAGGTGGAGAATTTACTGCGATAGCTATTATAGTTAGCCCTGTAATTGCAAATGAATGATGACATTATTCACGATCTGGAATACTGCATTATGCATATAATGTCAAACGGGAGTCTTTATAATTTTGCAATGCATGTCTGCTAGCCTATAATTTTATATAATCAAAATCATGTACAAGAAATCCCTTTAATAATATGCCAAACTCACAAACATTCCCCATCAATTTTGTAAATTGTACAGGAATACTTAACAGCAACCAATCGTTATAGCATACTCTCATGTACTATTGTAGCATAGAAGTCTCATAAATAGTCTACATTTTCTTCCTAAATTTATATTCTAGCTTCACTCATTACAGCATTGAAACGCTCTTCCGTATAAACCCAATATATATTATCTTTTTCCTTGGCCAAATAAATCCGGGTAGACTCATTGCCAGAAAATACATTGTTCTATAAACAGCGCAACTATTACCTCATAGGTAAATCTTCGTGAGCTGGTCTAGTATATTGGCAAAATACTTATCTCAACAACACATCTTGTTTCTATATTTCACAGCTGATACAAATCATCCATCTCAATAAAATGTCAAAACACTCAATATCACATGGTGTAAACACCACAATAGCACCTCCATACTGTGCATTAAAGCACTTTGCAACAACTTCAGTCTTCCCCTCTGCGCCTTCATCTTGTCACTAATTTTCTTAGCCCATGAGCAAAAATTTAGAGTACAATCTCACCTACACAACAGAGCACGATGACATACGATTCCTAGTGAGCTACTATACTACGGCAACTTTTACTAAGACAACTGGTGAGCTTGAGCTCAGTAACAACGTCTTCAGGTACGATACTGTTGATGACATTCTTCAGCATCTCTTTGAGAAATTTGAACCATCTTTTACTGAGAAGACACTCAAGAGAGCCAAGCGTTTACGAAGCAGCCCAGAGATCACTGAGGTATCGATCAACATTTGCTCGCTAATTGTATTCTTTCATCTCTATAGGATGCTTCTCACTACAGGCAACACGAAAAATAAACAATGGATTGATAAGATGGCTGCACTGATTAAGCAGAAGATGCCCATAGACGTAGATTTCCAGCTTTTAGATATACGTGTTGGGAAGATTATTAAGATCGACGATGCACCAGGGATGGATAAATTGTATATGGAGGATGTATTAGCTACTAGCACGATACGGGTACTGAGTGGTCTCAAGGAGCATGTGAAGAAGGAAGCATTGCTCAATAAGCAATTTTTGTTCGTGACAAATATGAAGCCTGTAAAGTTTAACGGAATGGCATCTGAAGGAATGATTTTGTGTACACATGGTGATGAGATTGAGGTTATACCTGTTCCAGATGGCGTCAACCATGGCACCCGACTGTATCTTGAGGGGTATGAGCCTATTTGCAAGGAGTGTATTAATGTTAGAATTGACCTCAAGAAACCTGCGTTCGCTAACGCATTTAAGTGCTTTAGGATTGAGAATGGATATCTGACCTTTAAGGGTGTCAAAGTTATGTGTGCGAACAAGTATATTACTACAAAAACACTCAATGGGCCTATTAGCTAATAAAAGTTTATTATGGGATTTTGTAAATTTGCGCGTATTAGTTGCTCCTGAGAGATAAACGCAGATATTTAAGGCGACTATATAGACTGATGTTGGCATTTAATGACAGATGGTGACGTATTTTTGTAATAACTATTGGATAACGGTATAGGCCTAGGCATGTAAATAGTCACTGTTGATTGATTACGAATATTTAGCTCGTATCAGTAGTTTAACAAATTGGTATGTTATATTTGATATAGGTTAGTATGTGATAGCAGATTGTTTGTAATCTGTGCGCATCGTCTAATAATGTTAACTCTGTAATTGGTAATTAATATTCACTACATGTAATCCTGGATCAAGGATTTTTCAAATCAATCAATAATATTTACCAATAGATTTCGCGCTGCCTCACAAATTTACTACGTGCACATACTGCGCACCGGTTTCTGGACTAGTCACATCTAATTTA